>CM077346.1:62183795-62289304 GCA_039655645.1 Ammopiptanthus mongolicus | reverse complement strand
TTGAGATGTGATACCGTTCGGGACAATCAGAACATGCAACTGTCTGCTGACAATTTTTGGAGCTTTGGTGTTAAAAAATATCGATCTTGATATCGTTGGAAATCTCAAAGAAATATTTACAACTCTCGCGAAGAGGTCAAGAGCGAAATTGATCTCTATCTTTGTCAAAATGCATCC
This sequence comes from Ammopiptanthus mongolicus, assembly GCA_039655645.1. Lineage (NCBI taxonomy): Eukaryota > Viridiplantae > Streptophyta > Magnoliopsida > Fabales > Fabaceae > Ammopiptanthus > Ammopiptanthus mongolicus. The sequence goes on along the minus strand of CM077346.1, from coordinate 62,289,127 downwards.
GTAAGTTGGTGACGTGATGCCATTCCTGACTGTTATACCTTTGTAGCGTCTGATGGCTATATATTGAGCTGATGGTGTTCGAATTGGATGAAACCGGTGTCTCAATAAAGCTTTGTTGCGTTATGAACAAGTTTTATGAAGACATCGAATCCTAATTCGGCGAGTAACAGTGTCAAAGAAGCATAATACGCTAAATGGTCAGAATGCTATGAGTAAAAAACACTTGAGAATGTGCAAAGCAGATAACCAAGCGCCGTAGCTCATTTAAAAAGCGCCCAGTGAAGCTAAGCAAGCGTCTACCCAGAGTACAGAACATTATGATGGGTGGAGAAGTAATTTTGAATGAAGTATTAAGATATTCAACGTCCCACCTTGACCAGAAAATGAGGTACCCTTTTTCAATAAAGTTCTGAAGCATCAAGTACTGGAATATAAGAATATAAAAGCTTCAGCAACCCTAATAGAAGAAAGAGAAGAAAAGCGTGAATAAAGACAAAAGTACAAAAGCGGCAACAGCAAAAACACTGAAGATTGAAGTCAAGCGTCTGCTGCCGAAAATCAAGCGTCCGAAACATCGTATTTTGAGGTACTCCCGTCTTATTGAAGTGATCTTGGTTTTCTTAGAAAGATAAGAGAAATGCCTACGTGTTTCCTGAAGAAGCTGAGATCTGTATTAATATCTATCGGAGTGAAATTCCTTCTTGAAGCTTGAGATGTGATACTGTTCGTGACAATCAGAACACGCAACCGTCTGCTGACAATTTCTGGAGTTTTGGGTATTCCAAAGTATCGATCTTGGTATCGTTAGAAGGCTCAAAGAAATATTTGCAACTCTCGTGAAGAGGTCAAGAGCGAAATCGATCTCTGTCTTTGTCAAAATGCATCCGTAAGTTGGTGACGTGATGTCATTCCTGACTGTCATACCTGTGTAGCGTCTGATGGCCATATATTGAGCTGATGGTGTTCGAATTGGATGAAGCCGGTGTCTCAATAAAGCTTTGTAGCGTTATGAACAAGTTTCACGCAGACATCGAATCCTAATTCGGTCAGTAAAATGGTCAGCATGCTGTGAGTTAAACAGACTTGAGAATGTGCAAAGCAGATAACCGAGCACCTTAGCTCTTGGAAGGAGCGTCCAGTGAAGCTAATCAAGTGTCTGCTCAGAATACAGAACATTATGATGGGTGGAGAAGTAATTTAGAATGAAGTATTAAGATATTCAACGTCTAACATTGACCAGAAAATGAGGTACCCTTTTCAATAAAGTTCTGAAACATCAAGTACTGTAATATAAGAATATAAAAGCTTCAGCAACTCTAATAGAAGAAAGAGAAGAAAAGTGTGAATAAAGACAAAAGTACAAAAGCGGCAATAGCAAAAACACTGAAGATTGAATTCAAGCATATGCTGCCGATAATCAAGCGTCCGAAACGACGTATTTTGAGGTACTCTCGTCCTATTGAAGTGATCTTGGTTTTTTTAGAAAGATAAGAGAAATACCTATGTGTTTCCTGAAGAAGCCGAGATCTGCATCAATCTCTATCGGAGTGAAATTCCTTCTTCAAGCTTGAGATGTGATACCGTTCGTGACAATCAGAACATGCCACCATCTGCTGACAATTTTTGGAGCTTTGGTGTTCAAAAATACCGATCTTGATATCGTTGGAAATCTCAAAGAAATATTTACAACTCTCGCGAAGAGGTCAAGAGCGAAATTGATCTCTATCTTTGTCAAAATGCATCCTTAAGTTGATGACGTGGTGCCGTTCCTGACTGTCATACCTTTGTAGCGTCTGATGGCCATATATTGAGCTGATGGTGTTCGAATTGGATTAAACCAGTGTCCCATTGAAGCTAATGTCCATATAAACAAGTTTCATGAAGACATCGATTCAAAATTCGACCAGTAACAGGGTCAAAGAAGTATAATACGCTAAATGGTCAGAATGCTATGAGTTAAACAGACTTGAGAATGTGCAAAGCAGATAACCAAGCGCCTTAGCTAATATAAAAAGCGTCCAGTGAAGCTAATAAAGCGTCTCCTCAGAATGCAGAACATTATGCCGGGTGGAGAAGTAATTTTGAAAGAAGTATTAAGATATTCAACGTCTAACCTTGACCAGAAAATGAGGTACTCTTTTCAATAAAGTTCTGAAACATCAAGTACTGTAATATAAGAATATAAAAGCTTCAGCAACTCTAATATAAGAAAGAGAAGAAAAGTGTGAATAAAGACAAAATTACAAAAGCGACAATAGCAAAAACACTGAAGATTGAATTCAAGCATCTGCTGCCGATAATCAAGCGTCCGAAACGTCGTATTTTGAGGTACTCTCGTCCAATTGAAGTGATCTAGGTTTTTTTAGAAAGATAAGAGAAATACCTACGTGTTTCCTGAAGAAGCCGAGATCTGTATCAATCTCTATCGGAGTGAAATTCTTTCTTCAAGCTTGCGACGTGATACTGTTCGTGGCAATCAGAACATGCAACCGTCTGCTGACAATTTCTGGAGCTTTGGTGTTCAAAAGTATCGATCTTGATATCGTTGGAAATCTCAAAGAAATATTTACAACTCTCGTGAAGAGGTCAAGAGCGAAATCGATCTCTATCTTTGTCAAAATGCATCCGTAAGTTGGTGACGTGGTGCCGTTCCTGACTGTCATACCTTTGTAGCGTCTGATGGCCATATATTGAGCTGATGGTGTTCGAATTGGATGAAATCGGTGTCTCAATAAAGCTTTGTAGCGTTATGAACAAGTTTCACGCAGACATCAAATCCTAATTTGGTCGGTAACAAGGTCAAAGAAGCATAATACGCTAAATGGTCAGAATGCTAGGAGTTAAACAGACTTGAGAATGTTCAAATCAGATAACCGAGCACCTTGGCTCATGTAAGGAGCATCCAGTGAAGCTAATCAAGCGTCTTCTCAGAATACAGAACATTGTGATGGGTTGAGAAGTAATTTAGAATGAAGTATTAAGATATTCAACGTCTAACCTTGACCAGAAAATGAGGTACCCTTTTCAATAAAGTTCTGAAACATCAAGTACTGTAATATAAGAATATAAAAGCTTCAGCAACTCTAATAGAAGAAAGAGAAGAAAAGTGTGAATAATGACAAAAGTACAAAAGCGGCAATAGCAAAAACACTGAAGATTGAATTCAAGCATTTGCTGCCGATAATCAAGTGTCCGAAACGTCGTATTTTGAGGTACTCTCGTCCTATTGAAGTGATCTTGGTTTTTTTAGAAAGATGAGAGAAATACCTACGTGTTTCCTGAAGAAGCCGAGATCTGTATCATTCTCTATCGGAGTGAAATTCCTTCTTCAAGCTTGAGATGTGATACCGTTCGTGACAATCAGAACATGCAACCATCTGCTGACAATTTTTGGAGCTTTGGTGTTCAAAAATACCGATCTTGATATCGTTGGAAATCTCAAAGAAATATTTACAACTCTCGTGAAGAGGTCAAGAGCGAAATCGATCTCTATCTTTGTCAAAATGCATCCGTAAGTTGGTGACGTGGTGCCGTTCCTGACTGTCATACCTTTGTAGCATCTGATGGCCATATATTGAGCTGATGGTGTTCGAATTGGATGAAATCGGTGTCTCAATAAAGCTTTGTAGCGTTATGAACAAGTTTCACGCAGACATCAAATCCTAATTTGGTCGGTAACAAGGTCAAAGAAGCATAATACGCTAAATGGTCAGAATGCTAGGAGTTAAACAGACTTGAGAATGTTCAAATCAGATAACCGAGCACCTTGGCTCATGTAAGGAGCATCCAGTGAAGCTAATCAAGCGTCTTCTCAGAATACAGAACATTGTGATGGGTTGAGAAGTAATTTAGAATGAAGTATTAAGATATTCAACGTCTAACCTTGACCAGAAAATGAGGTACCCTTTTCAATAAAGTTCTGAAACATCAAGTACTGTAATATAAGAATATAAAAGCTTCAGCAACTCTAATAGAAGAAAGAGAAGAAAAGTGTGAATAATGACAAAAGTACAAAAGCGGCAATAGCAAAAACACTGAAGATTGAATTCAAGCATTTGCTGCCGATAATCAAGTGTCCGAAACGTCGTATTTTGAGGTACTCTCGTCCTATTGAAGTGATCTTGGTTTTTTTAGAAAGATGAGAGAAATACCTACGTGTTTCCTGAAGAAGCCGAGATCTGTATCATTCTCTATCGGAGTGAAATTCCTTCTTCAAGCTTGAGATGTGATACCGTTCGTGACAATCAGAACATGCAACCATCTGCTGACAATTTTTGGAGCTTTGGTGTTCAAAAATACCGATCTTGATATCGTTGGAAATCTCAAAGAAATATTTACAACTCTCGCGAAGAGGTCAAGAGCGAAATTGATCTCTATCTTTGTCAAAATGCATCCGTAAGTTGGTGACGTGATGCCGTTCTTGACTGTCATACCTTTGTAGCGTCTGATGGCCATATATTGAGCTGATGGTGTTCGAATTGGGCTAAACCGGTGTCTCATTGAAGCTAATGTCCATATAAACAAGTTTCATGAAGACATCGAATCCTAATTCGGCCAGTAACAGGATCAAAGAAGTAAACAGACTTGAGAATGTGCAAAGCAGATAACCAAGCGCCTTAGTTAATTTAAAAAGCGTCCAGTGAAGCTAATAAAGCGTCTCCTAAGAATACAGAACATTATGCCGGGCGGAGAAGTAATTTTGAAAGAAGTATTAAGATATTCAATGTCTAACCTTGACCAGAAAATGAGGTACCTTTTCAATAAAGTTCTGAAACATCAAGTACTGTAATGTAAGACTATAAAAGCTTCAGCAACTCTAATAGAAGAAAGAGAAGAAAGCGTGAATAAAGACAAAAGTACAAAAGCGGCAACAACAAAAACAATGAAGATTGAAGTCAAGCATCTAATGCCGATAATCAAGCGTCCGAAACATCGTATTTTGAGGTACGCTCGTCCTATTGAAGTGACCTGAAGAAGCCAAGATCTGTATCAATCTCTATCGGAGTAAAATTCTTTCTTCAAGCTTGCGACGTGATACTGTTCGTGGCAATCAGAACATGCAACCGTCTGCTGACAATTTCTGGAGCTTTGGTGTTCAAAAGTATCGATCTTGATATCGTTGGAAATTTCAAAGAAATATTTACAACTCTCGTGAAGAGGTCAAGAGCGAAATCGATCTCTATCTTTGTCAAAATGCATCCGTAAGTTGGTGACGTGGTGCCGTCCCTGACTGTCATACATTTGTAGCGTCTGATGGCCATATATTGAGCTGATGGTGTTCGAATTGGATGAAATCGGTGTCTCAATAAAGCTTTGTAGCGTTATGAACAAGTTTCACGCAGACATCAAATCCTAATTCGGTCAGTAACAAGGTCAAAGAAGCATAATACGCTAAATGGTCAGAATGCTAGGAGTTAAACAGACTTGAGAATTTTCAAATCAGATAACCGAGCACCTTGGCTCATGTAAGGTGCATCCAGTGAAGCTAATCAAGCATCTTCTCAGAATACAGAACATTATGATGGGTGGAGAAGTAATTTTGAATGAAGTATTAAGATATTCAACGTCCCACCTTGACCAGAAAATGAGGTACCCTTTTTCAATAAAGTTCTGAAGCATCAAGTACTGGAATATAAGAATATAAAAGCTTCAGCAACCCTAATAGAAGAAAGAGAAGAAAAGCGTGAATAAAGACAAAAGTACAAAAGCGGCAACAGCAAAAACACTGAAGATTGAAGTCAAGCGTCTGCTGCCGAAAATCAAGCGTCCGAAACATCGTATTTTGAGGTACTCCCGTCTTATTGAAGTGATCTTGGTTTTCTTAGAAAGATAAGAGAAATGCCTACGTGTTTCCTGAAGAAGCTGAGATCTGTATTAATATCTATCGGAGTGAAATTCCTTCTTGAAGCTTGAGATGTGATACTGTTCGTGACAATCAGAACACGCAACCGTCTGCTGACAATTTCTGGAGTTTTGGGTATTCCAAAGTATCGATCTTGGTATCGTTAGAAGGCTCAAAGAAATATTTGCAACTCTCGTGAAGAGGTCAAGAGCGAAATCGATCTCTGTCTTTGTCAAAATGCATCAGTAAGTTGGTGACGTGATGTCATTCCTGACTGTCATACCTGTGTAGCGTCTGATGGCCATATATTGAGCTGATGGTGTTCGAATTGGATGAAGCCGGTGTCTCAATAAAGCTTTGTAGCGTTATGAACAAGTTTCACGCAGACATCAAATCCTAATTCGGTCAGTAACAAGGTCAAAGAAGCATAATACGCTAAATGGTCAGAATGCTAGGAGTTAAACAGACTTGAGAATTTTCAAATCAGATAACCGAGCACCTTGGCTCATGTAAGGTGCATCCAGTGAAGCTAATCAAGCATCTTCTCAGAATACAGAACATTATGATGGGTGGAGAAGTAATTTTGAATGAAGTATTAAGATATTCAACGTCCACCTTGACCAGAAAATGAGGTACCCTTTTCAATAAAGTTCTGAAGCATCAAGTACTGTAATATAAGAATATAAAAGCTTCAGCAACTCTAATAGAAGAAAGAGAAGAAAAGTGTGAATAAAGACAAAAGTACAAAAGCGGCAATAGCAAAAACACTGAAGATTGAATTCAAGCATATGCTGCCGATAATCAAGCGTCCGAAACGTCGTATTTTGAGGTACTCTCGTCCTATTGAAGTGATCTTGGTTTTTTTAGAAAGATAAGAGAAACACCTACGTGTTTCCTGAAGAAGCCGAGATCTGTATCAATCTCTATCGGAGTGAAATTCCTTCTTCAAGCTTGAGATGTGATACCGTTCGTGACAATCAGAACATGCAACCATCTGCTGACAATTTTTCGAGCTTTGGTGTTCAAAAATACCGATCTTGATATCGTTGGAAATCTCAAAGAAATATTTACATCTCTCACGAAGAGGTCAATAGCGAAATTGATCTCTATCTTTGTCAAAATGCATCCGTAAGTTGATGACGTGGTGCCGTTCCTGACTGTCATACCTTTGTAGCGTCTGATGGCCATATATTAAGCTGATGGCGTTCGAATTGGATTAAACCGGTGACTCATTGAAGCTAATGTCCATATAAACAAGTTTCATGAAGACATCGATTCCAAATTCGACCAGTAACAGGGTCAAAGAAGTATAATACGCTAAATGGTCAGAATGCTATGAGTTAAACAGACTTGAGAATGTGCAAAGCAGATAACCAAGTGCCTTAGCTAATTTAAAAAGCGTCCAGTGAAGCTAATAAAGCGTCTCCTCAGAATACAGAACATTATGCCGGGTGGAGAAGTAATTTTGAAAGAAGTATTAAGATATTCAACGTCTAACCTTGACCAGAAAATGAAGTACTCTTTTCAATAAAGTTCTGAAACATCAAGTACTGTAGTCTAAGAATATAAAAGCTTCAGCAACCCTAATAGAAGAAAGAGAAGAAAAGTGTGAATAAAGACAAAAGTACAAAAGCGGCAATAGCAAAAACACTGAAGATTGAACTCAAGCATCTGCTGCCGATAATCAAGCGTCCGAAACGTCGTATTTTGAGGTACTCTCGTCCTATTGAAGTGATCTTGGTTTTGTTAGAAAGATAAGAGAAATACCTACGTGTTTCCTGAAGAAGCCGAGATCTGTATCAATCTCTATCGGAGTGAAATTCCTTCTTCAAGCTTGAGATGTGATACCGTTCGTGACAATCAGAACATGCAACCATCTGCTGACAATTTTTGGAGCTATGGTGTTCAAAAATACCGATCTTCATATCGTTGGAAATCTGAAAGAAATATTTACAACTCTCGCGAAGAGGTCAAGAGCGAAATTGATCTCTATCTTTGTCAAAATGCATCCGTAAGTTGGTGACGTGGTGCCGTTCCTGACTGTCATACCTTTGTAGCATCTGATGGCCATATATTGAGCTTATGGTGTTCGAATTGGATTAAACCGGTGTCTCATTGAAGCTAATGTCCATATAAACAAGTTTCATGAAGACATCGAATCCTAATTTGGCCAGTAACAGGGTCAAAGAAGTAAACAGACTTGAGAATGTGCAAAGCAGATAACCAAGCGCCTTAGCTAATTTAAAAAGCGTCCAGTGAAGCTAATAAAGTGTTTCCTCAGAATACAGAACATTATGCCGGGTGGAGAAGTAATTTTGAAAGAAGTATTAAGATATTCAACGTCTAACCTTGACCAGAAAATGAGGTACCTTTTCAATAAAGTTCTGAAACATCAAGTACTGTAATGTAAGAATATAAAAACTTCAGCAACTCTAATAGAAGAAAGAGAAGAAAAGCGTGAATAAATACAAAAGTACAAAAGCGGCAACAACAAAAACACTGAAGATTGAAGTCAAGCATCTAATGCCGATAATCAAGCGTCCGAAACATCGTATTTTGAGGTACGCTCCTCCTATTGAAGTGATCTTGGTTTTGTTAGAGAGATAAGAGAAATACGTACGTGTTTCCTGAAGATGCCAGGATCTGTATTAATCTTATCGGAGTAAAATTCTTTCTTCAAGCTTGCGACGTGATACTGTTCGTGGCAATCAGAACATGCAACCGTCTGCTGACAATTTCTGGAGCTTTGGTGTTCAAAAGTATCGATCTTGATATCGTTGGAAATCTCAAAGAAATATTTACAACTCTCGTGAAGAGGTAAAGAGCGAAATCGATCTCTATCTTTGTCAAAATGCATCCGTAAGTTGGTGACATGGTGCCGTTCCTGACTGTCATACCTTTGTAGCGTCTGATGGCCATATATTGAGCTGATGGTGTTCGAATTGGATGAAATCGGTGTCTCAATAAAGCTTTGTAGCGTTATGAACAAGTTTCACGCAGACATCAAATCCTAATTCGGTCAGTAACAAGGTCAAAGAAGCATAATACGCTAAATGGTCAGAATGCTAGGAGTTAAACAGACTTGAGAATGTGCAAATCAGATACCAACCACCTTGGCTCATGTAAGGAGCGTCCAGTGAAGCTAATCAAGCATCTTCTCAGAATATAGAACATTATGATGGGTGGAGAAGTAATTTAGAATGAAGTATTAAGATATTCAACGTCTAACCTTGACCAGAAAATGAGGTACCCTTTTCAATAAAGTTCTGAAACATCAAGTACTGTAATATAAGAATATAAAAGCTTCAGCAACTCTAATATAAGAAAGAGAAGAAAAGTGTGAATAAAGACAAAATTACAAAAGCGGCAATAGCAAAAACACTGAAGATTGAATTCAAGCATCTGCTGCCGATAATCAAGCGTCCGAAACGTCGTATTTTGAGGTACTCTCGTCCTATTGAAGTGATCTAGGTTTTTTTAGAAAGATAAGAGAAATACCTACGTGTTTCCTGAAGAAGCCGAGATCTGTATCAATCTCTATCGGAGTGAAATTCCTTCTTCAAGCTTGAGGTGTGATACCGTTCGTGACAATCAGAACATGCAACCATCTGCTGACAATTTTTGGAGCTTTGGTGTTCAAAAATACAGATCTTGATATCGTTGGAAATCTCAAAGAAATATTTACAACTCTCACGAAGAGGTCAAGAGCGAAATTGATCTCTATCTTTGTCAAAATGCATCCGTAAGTTGGTGGCATGGTGCCGTTCCTGACTGTCATACCTTTGTAGCGTCTGATGGCCATATATTGAGCTGATGGTGTTCGAATTGGATTAAACCGGTGTCTCATTGAAGCTAATGTCCATATAAACAAGTTTCATGAAGACATCGAATCCTAATTCGACCAGTAACAGGGTCAAAGAAGTATAATACGCTAAATGGTCAGAATGCTATGAGTTAAACAGACTTGAGAATGTGCAAAGCAGATAACCAAGCGCCTTAGCTAATTTAAAAAGCGTCCAGTGAAGCTAATAAAGTGTCTCCTCAGAATACAGAACATTATGCCGGGTGGAGAAGTAATTTTGAAAGAAGTATTAAGATATTCAACGTCTAACCTTGACCAGAAAATGAGGTACTCTTCTCAATAAAGTTCTGAAACATCCAGTACTGTAATATAAGAATATAAAAGCTTCAGCAACTCTAATAGAAGAAAGAGAAGAAAAGCGTCAATAAAGACAAAAGTACAAAAGCGGCAATAGCAAAAACACTGAAGATTGAACTCAAGCATCTGCTGCCGATAATCAAGCGTCCGAAACGTCGTATTTTGAGGTGCTCTCGTCCTATTGAAGTGATCTTGGTTTTGTTAGAGAGATAAGAGAAATACGTACGTGTTTCCTGAAGAAGCCAGGATCTGTATTAATCTCTATCGGAGTAAAATTCTTTCTTCAAGCTTGCGATGTGATACTGTTCGTGGCAATCAGAACATGCAACCGTCTGCTGACAATTTCTGGAGCTTTGGTGTTCAAAAGTATCGATCTTGATATCGTTGGAAATCTCAAAGAAATATTTACAACTCTCGTGAAGAGGTCAAGAGCGAAATCGATCTCTATCTTTGTCAAAATGCATCCGTAAGTTGGTGACATGGTGCCGTTCCTGACTATCATACCTTTGTAGCGTCCGATGGCCATATATTGAGCTGATGGTGTTCGAATTGGATGAAATCGGTGTCTCAATAAAGCTTTGTAGCGTTATGAACAAGTTTCACGCAGACATCAAATCCTAATTCGGTCAGTAACAAGGTCATAGAAGCATAATACGCTAAATGGTCAGAATGCTAGGAGTTAAACAGACTTGAGAATGTGCAAATCAGATACCGACCACCATGGCTCATGTAAGGAGCGTCCAGTGAAGCTAATCAAGCATCTTCTCAGAATATAGAACATTATGATGGGTGGAGAAGTAATTTAGAATGAAGTATTAAGATATTCAACGTCTAACCTTGACCAGAAAATGAGGTACCCTTTTCAATAAAGTTCTGAAACATCAAGTACTGTAATATAAGAATATAAAAGCTTCAGCAACTCTAATATAAGAAAGAGAAGAAAAGTGTGAATAAAGACAAAATTACAAAAGCGGCAATAGCAAAAACACTGAAGATTGAATTCAAGCATCTGCTGCCGATAATCAAGCGTCCGAAACGTCGTATTTTGAGGTACTCTCGTCCTATTGAAGTGATCTAGGTTTTTTTAGAAAGATAAGAGAAATACCTACGTGTTTCCTGAAGAAGCCGAGATCTGTATCAATCTCTATCGGAGTGAAATTCCTTCTTCAAGCTTGAGGTGATACCGTTCGTGACAATCAGAACATGCAACCATCTGCTGACAATTTTTGGAGCTTTGGTGTTCAAAAATACGATCTTGATATCGTTGGAAATCTCAAAGAAATATTTACAACTCTCACGAAGAGGTCAAGAGCGAAATTGATCTCTATCTTTGTCAAAATGCATCCGTAAGTTGGTGACGTGGTGCCGTTCCTGACTGTCATACCTTTGTAGCGTCTGATGGCCATATATTGAGCTGATGGTGTTCGAATTGGATTAAACCGGTGTCTCATTGAAGCTTTGTCCATATAAACAAGTTTCATGAAGACATCGAATCCTAATTCGACCAGTAACAGGGTCAAAGAAGTATAATACGCTAAATGGTCAGAATGCTATGAGTTAAACAGACTTGAGAATGTGCAAAGCAGATAACCAAGCGCCTTAGCTCATTTAAAAAGCGTCCAGTGAAGCTAATCAAGTGTCTCCTCAGAATACAGAACATTATGATGGGTGGAGAAGTAATTTTGAATGAAGTATTAAGATATTCAACGTCTAACCTTGACCAGAAAATGAGGTACTCTTTTCAATAAAGTTCTGAAACATCAAGTACTGTAATATAAGAATATAAAAGCTTCAGCAACTCTAATAGAAGAAAGAGAAGAAAAGTGTGAATAAAGACAAAAGTACAAAAGCGGCAATAGCAAAAACACTGAAGATTGAACTCAAGCATCTGCTGCCGATAATCAAGCGTCCGAAACGTCGTATTTTGAGGTACTCTCGTCCTATTGAAGTGATCTTGGTTTTGTTAGAGAGATAAGAGAAATACCTACGTGTTTCCTGAAGAAGCCAGATCTGTATTAATCTCTATCGGAGTGAAATTCCTTCTTCAAGCTTGAGACGTGATACTGTTCGTGGCAATCAGAACATGCAACCGTCTGCTGACAATTTCTGGAGCTTTGGTGTTCAAAAGTATCGATCTTGATATCGTTGGAAATCTCAAAGAAATATTTACAACTCTCGTGAAGAGGTCAAGAGCGAAATCGATCTCTATCTTTGTCAAAATGCATCCGTAAGTTGGTGACATGGTGCCGTTCCTGACTGTCATACCTTTGTAGCGTCTGATGGCCATATATTGAGCTGATGGTGTTCGAATTGGATGAAATCGGTGTCTCAATAAAGCTTTGTCCATATAAACAAGTTTCACGAAGACATCGAATCCTAATTCGGTCCAGTAACAAGGTCATAGAAGCATAATACGCTAAATGGTCAGAATGCTAGGAGTTAAACAGACTTGAGAATGTGCAAAGCAGATAACCGACCACCTTAGCTCATTTAAAAAGCGTCCAGTGAAGCTAATCAAGCGTCTTCTCAGAATACAGAACATTATGATGGGTGGAGAAGTAATTTTGAATGAAGTATTAAGATATTCAACGTCTAACCTTGACCAGAAAATGAGGTACCCTTTTCAATAAAGTTCTGAAACATCAAGTACTGTAATATAAGAATATAAAAGCTTCAGCAACTCTAATAGAAGAAAGAGAAGAAAAGTGTGAATAAAGACAAAAGTACAAAAGCGGCAATAGCAAAAACACTGAAGATTGAATTCAAGCATCTGCTGCCGATAATCAAGCGTCCGAAACGTCGTATTTTGAGGTACTCTCGTCCTATTGAAGTGATCTAGGTTTTTTTAGAAAGATAAGAGAAATACCTACGTGTTTCCTGAAGAAGCCGAGATCTGTATCAATCTCTATCGGAGTGAAATTCCTTCTTCAAGCTTGAGGTGTGATACTGTTCGTGACAATCAGAACATGCAACCGTCTGCTGACAATTTCTGGAGCTTTGGTGTTCAAAAGTATCGATCTTGATATCGTTGGAAATCTCAAAGAAATATTTACAACTCTCGTGAAGAGGTCAAGAGCGAAATTGATCTCTATCTTTGTCAAAATGCATCCGTAAGTTGGTGACGTGGTGCCGTTCCTGACTGTCATACCTTTGTAGCGTCTGATGGCCATATATTGAGCTGATGGTGTTCGAATTGGATGAAACCGGTGTCTCAATAAAGCTTTGTAGCGTTATGAACAAGTTTCACGCAGACATCGAATCCTAATTCGGTCAGTAACAAGGTCAAAGAAGCATAATACGCTAAATGGTCAGAATGCTAGGAGTTAAACAGACTTGAGAATGTGCAAATCAGATAACCAAGCGCCTTAGCTCATGTAAAAGCGTCCAGTGAAGCTAATCAAGCATCTTCTCAGAATACAGAACATTATGATGGGTGGAGAAGTAATTTAGAATGAAGTATTAAGATATTCAACGTCTAACCTTGACCAGAAAATGAGGTACCCTTTTCAATAAAGTTCTGAAACATCAAGTACTGTAATATAAGAATATAAAAGCTTCAGCAACTCTAATAGAAGAAAGAGAAGAAAAGTGTGAATAAAGACAAAAGTACAAAAGCGGCAATAGCAAAAACACTGAAGATTGAATTCAAGCATCTGCTGCCGATAATCAAGCGTCCGAAACGTCGTATTTTGAGGTACTCTCGTCCTATTGAAGTGATCTTGGTTTTTTTAGAAAGATAAGAGAAATACCTACGTGTTTCCTGAAGAAGCCAGATCTGTATTAATCTCTATCGGAGTGAAATTCCTTCTTCAAGCTTGAGATGTGATACTGTTCGTGACAATCAGAACATGCAACCGTCTGCTGACAATTTCTGGAGCTTTGGTGTTCAAAAGTATCGATCTTGATATCGTTGGAAATCTCAAAGAAATATTTACAACTCTCGTGAAGAGGTCAAGAGCGAAATCGATCTCTATCTTTGTCAAAATGCATCCGTAAGTTGGTGACATGGTGCCGTTCCTGACTATCATACCTTTGTAGCGTCCGATGGCCATATATTGAGCTGATGGTGTTCGAATTGGATGAAATCGGTGTCTCAATAAAGCTTTGTAGCGTTATGAACAAGTTTCACGCAGACATCAAATCCTAATTCGGTCAGTAACAAGGTCATAAGAAGCATAATACGCTAAATGGTCAGAATGCTAGGAGTTAAACAGACTTGAGAATGTGCAAATCAGATACCGACCACCATGGCTCATGTAAGGAGCGTCCAGTGAAGCTAATCAAGCATCTTCTCAGAATATAGAACATTATGATGGGTGGAGAAGTAATTTAGAATGAAGTATTAAGATATTCAACGTCTAACCTTGACCAGAAAATGAGGTACCCTTTTCAATAAAGTTCTGAAACATCAAGTACTGTAATATAAGAATATAAAAGCTTCAGCAACTCTAATATAAGAAAGAGAAGAAAAGTGTGAATAAAGACAAAATTACAAAAGCGGCAATAGCAAAAACACTGAAGATTGAATTCAAGCATCTGCTGCCGATAATCAAGCGTCCGAAACGTCGTATTTTGAGGTACTCTCGTCCTATTGAAGTGATCTAGGTTTTTTTAGAAAGATAAGAGAAATACCTACGTGTTTCCTGAAGAAGCCGAGATCTGTATCAATCTCTATCGGAGTGAAATTCCTTCTTCAAGCTTGAGGTGTGATACCGTTCGTGACAATCAGAACATGCAACCATCTGCTGACAATTTTTGGAGCTTTGGTGTTCAAAAATACAGATCTTGATATCGTTGGAAATCTCAAAGAAATATTTACAACTCTCACGAAGAGGTCAAGAGCGAAATTGATCTCTATCTTTGTCAAAATGCATCCGTAAGTTGGTGGCGTGGTGCCGTTCCTGACTGTCATACCTTTGTAGCGTCTGATGGCCATATATTGAGCTGATGGTGTTCGAATTGGATTAAACCGGTGTCTCATTGAAGCTAATGTCCATATAAACAAGTTTCATGAAGACATCGAATCCTAATTCGACCAGTAACAGGGTCAAAGAAGTATAATACGCTAAATGGTCAGAATGCTATGAGTTAAACAGACTTGAGAATGTGCAAAGCAGATAACCAAGCGCCTTAGCTAATTTAAAAAGCGTCCAGTGAAGCTAATAAAGTGTCTCCTCAGAATACAGAACATTATGCCGGGTGGAGAAGTAATTTTGAAAGAAGTATTAAGATATTCAACGTCTAACCTTGACCAGAAAATGAGGTACTCTTTTCAATAAAGTTCTGAAACATCCAGTACTGTAATATAAGAATATAAAAGCTTCAGCAACTCTAATAGAAGAAAGAGAAGAAAAGTGTGAATAAAGACAAAAGTACAAAAGCGGCAATAGCAAAAACACTGAAGATTGAACTCAAGCATCTGCTGCCGATAATCAAGCGTCCGAAACGTCGTATTTTGAGGTACTCTCGTCCTATTGAAGTGATCTTGGTTTTGTTAGAGAGATAAGAGAAATACGTACGTGTTTCCTGAAGAAGCCAGGATCTGTATTAATCTCTATCGGAGTAAAATTCTTTCTTCAAGCTTGCGACGTGATACTGTTCGTGGCAATCAGAACATGCAACCGTCTGCTGACAATTTCTGGAGCTTTGGTGTTCAAAAGTATCGATCTTGATATCGTTGGAAATCTCAAAGAAATATTTACAACTCTCGTGAAGAGGTCAAGAGCGAAATCGATCTCTATCTTTGTCAAAATGCATCCGTAAGTTGGTGACATGGTGCCGTTCCTGACTATCATACCTTTGTAGCGTCCGATGGCCATATATTGAGCTGATGGTGTTCGAATTGGATGAAATCGGTGTCTCAATAAAGCTTTGTAGCGTTATGAACAAGTTTCACGCAGACATCAAATCCTAATTCGGTCAGTAACAAGGTCATAGAAGCATAATACGCTAAATGGTCAGAATGCTAGGAGTTAAACAGACTTGAGAATGTGCAAATCAGATACCGACCACCATGGCTCATGTAAGGAGCGTCCAGTGAAGCTAATCAAGCATCTTCTCAGAATATAGAACATTATGATGGGTGGAGAAGTAATTTAGAATGAAGTATTAAGATATTCAACGTCTAACCTTGACCAGAAAATGAGGTACCCTTTTCAATAAAGTTCTGAAACATCAAGTACTGTAATATAAGAATATAAAAGCTTCAGCAACTCTAATATAAGAAAGAGAAGAAAAGTGTGAATAAAGACAAAATTACAAAAGCGGCAATTGCGAAAACACTGAAGATTGAATTCAAGCATCTGCTGCCGATAATCAAGCGTCCGAAACGTCGTATTTTGAGGTACTCTCGTCCTATTGAAGTGATCTAGGTTTTTTTAGAAAGATAAGAGAAATACCTACGTGTTTCCTGAAGAAGCCGAGATCTGTATCAATCTCTATCGGAGTGAAATTCCTTCTTCAAGCTTGAGGTGTGATACCGTTCGTGACAATCAGAACATGCAACCATCTGCTGACAATTTTTGGAGCTTTGGTGTTCAAAAATACAGATCTTGATATCGTTGGAAATCTCAAAAAAATATTTACAACTCTCGTGAAGAGGTCAAGAGCGAAATCGATCTCTATCTTTGTCAAAATGCATCCGTAAGTTGGTGACATGGTGCCGTTCCTGACTATCATACCTTTGTAGCGTCCGATGGCCATATATTGAGCTGATGGTGTTCGAATTGGATTAAACCGGTGTCTCATTAAAGCTAATGTCCATATAAACAAGTTTCATGAAGACATCGAATCCTAATTCGACCAGTAACAAGGTCAAAGAAGTATAATACGCTAAATGGTCAGAATGCTATGAGTTAAACAGACTTGAGAATGTGCAAAGCAGATAACCAAGCGCCTTAGCTAATTTAAAAAGCGTCCAGTGAAGCTAATAAAGTGTCTCCTCAGAATACAGAACATTATGATGGGTGGAGAAGTAATTTTGAAAGAAGTATTAAGATATTCAACGTCTAACCTTGACCAGAAAATGAGGTACCCTTTTCAATAAAGTTCTGAAACATCAAGTACTGTAATATAAGAATATAAAAGCTTCAGCAACTCTAATAGAAGAAAGAGAAGAAAAGTGTGAATAAAGACAAAAGTACAAAAGCGGCAATAGCAAAAACACTGAAGATTGAACTCAAGCATCTGCTGCCGATAATCAAGCGTCCGAAACGTCGTATTTTGAGGTACTCTCGTCCTATTGAAGTGATCTTGGTTTTGTTAGAGAGATAAGAGAAATACGTACGTGTTTCCTGAAGAAGCCAGATCTGTATCAATCTCTATCGGAGTAAAATTCTTTCTTCAAGCTTGCGACGTGATACTGTTCGTGGCAATCAGAACATGCAACCGTCTGCTGACAATTTCTGGAGCTTTGGTGTTCAAAAGTATCGATCTTGATATCGTTGGAAATCTCAAAGAAATATTTACAACTCTCGTGAAGAGGTCAAGAGCGAAATCGATCTCTATCTTTGTCAAAATGCATCCGTAAGTTGGTGACATGGTGCCGTTCCTGACTGTCATACCTTTGTAGCGTCTGATGGCCATATATTGAGCTGATGGTGTTCGAATTGGATGAAATCGGTGTCTCAATAAAGCTTTGTAGCGTTATGAACAAGTTTCACGCAGACATCAAATCCTAATTCGGTCAGTAACAAGGTCAAAGAAGCATAATACGCTAAATGGTCAGAATGCTAGGAGTTAAACAGACTTGAGAATGTGCAAATCAGATACCGAGCACCATGGCTCATGTAAGGAGCGTCCAGTGAAGCTAATCAAGCATCTTCTCAGAATACAGAACATTATGATGGGTGGAGAAGTAATTTAGAATGAAGTATTAAGATATTCAACGTCTAACCTTGACCAGAAAATGAGGTACCCTTTTCAATAAAGTTCTGAAACATCAAGTACTGTAATATAAGAATATAAAAGCTTCAGCAACTCTAATAGAAGAAAGAGAAGAAAAGTGTGAATAAAGACAAAATTACAAAAGCGGCAATAGCAAAAACACTGAAGATTGAATTCAAGCATCTGCTGCCGATAATCAAGCGTCCGAAACGTCGTATTTTGAGGTACTCTCGTCCTATTGAAGTGATCTAGGTTTTTTTAGAAAGATAAGAGAAATACCTACGTGTTTCCTGAAGAAGCCGAGATCTGTATCAATCTCTATCGGAGTGAAATTCCTTCTTCAAGCTTGAGGTGTGATACCGTTCGTGACAATCAGAACATGCAACCATCTGCTGACAATTTTTGGAGCTTTGGTGTTCAAAATACAGATCTTGATATCGTTGGAAATCTCAAAGAAATATTTACAACTCTCACGAAGAGGTCAAGAGCGAAATTGATCTCTATCTTTGTCAAAATGCATCCGTAAGTTGGTGACGTGGTGCCGTTCCTGACTGTCATACCTTTGTAGCGTCTGATGGCCATATATTGAGCTGATGGTGTTCGAATTGGATTAAACCGGTGTCTCATTGAAGCTAATGTCCATATAAACAAGTTTCATGAAGACATCGAATCCTAATTCGACCAGTAACAAGGTCAAAGAAGTATAATACGCTAAATGGTCAGAATGCTATGAGTTAAACAGACTTGAGAATGTGCAAAGCAGATAACCAAGCGCCTTAGCTAATTTAAAAAGCGTCCAGTGAAGCTAATAAAGTGTCTCCTCAGAATACAGAACATTATGCCGGGTGGAGAAGTAATTTTGAAAGAAGTATTAAGATATTCAACGTCTAACCTTGACCAGAAAATGAGGTACCCTTTTCAATAAAGTTCTGAAACATCAAGTACTGTAATATAAGAATATAAAAGCTTCAGCAACTCTAATAGAAGAAAGAGAAGAAAAGTGTGAATAAAGACAAAAGTACAAAAGCGGCAATAGCAAAAACACTGAAGATTGAACTCAAGCATCTGCTGCCGATAATCAAGCGTCCGAAACGTCGTATTTTGAGGTACTCTCGTCCTATTGAAGTGATCTTGGTTTTGTTAGAGAGATAAGAGAAATACCTACGTGTTTCCTGAAGAAGCCAGATCTGTATTAATCTCTATCGGAGTAAAATTCTTTCTTCAAGCTTGCGACGTGATACTGTTCGTGGCAATCAGAACATGCAACCGTCTGCTGACAATTTCTGGAGCTTTGGTGTTCAAAAGTATCGATCTTGATATCGTTGGAAATCTCAAAGAAATATTTACAACTCTCGTGAAGAGGTCAAGAGCGAAATCGATCTCTATCTTTGTCAAAATGCATCCGTAAGTTGGTGACATGGTGCCGTTCCTGACTATCATACCTTTGTAGCGTCCGATGGCCATATATTGAGCTGATGGTGTTCGAATTGGATGAAATCGGTGTCTCAATAAAGCTTTGTAGCGTTATGAACAAGTTTCACGCAGACATCAAATCCTAATTCGGTCAGTAACAAGGTCAAAGAAGCATAATACGCTAAATGGTCAGAATGCTAGGAGTTAAACAGACTTGAGAATGTGCAAATCAGATACCGACCACCATGGCTCATGTAAGGAGCGTCCAGTGAAGCTAATCAAGCATCTTCTCAGAATATAGAACATTATGATGGGTGGAGAAGTAATTTAGAATGAAGTATTAAGATATTCAACGTCTAACCTTGACCAGAAAATGAGGTACCCTTTTCAATAAAGTTCTGAAACATCAAGTACTGTAATATAAGAATATAAAAGCTTCAGCAACTCTAATAGAAGAAAGAGAAGAAAAGTGTGAATAAAGACAAAATTACAAAAGCGGCAATAGCAAAAACACTGAAGATTGAATTCAAGCATCTGCTGCCGATAATCAAGCGTCCGAAACGTCGTATTTTGAGGTACTCTCGTCCTATTGAAGTGATCTAGGTTTTTTTAGAAAGATAAGAGAAATACCTACGTGTTTCCTGAAGAAGCCGAGATCTGTATCAATCTCTATCGGAGTGAAATTCCTTCTTCAAGCTTGAGGTGTGATACCGTTCGTGACAATCAGAACATGCAACCATCTGCTGACAATTTTGGAGCTTTGGTGTTCAAAATACAGATCTTGATATCGTTGGAAATCTCAAAGAAATATTTACAACTCTCACGAAGAGGTCAAGAGCGAAATTGATCTCTATCTTTGTCAAAATGCATCCGTAAGTTGGTGGCGTGGTGCCGTTCCTGACTGTCATACCTTTGTAGCGTCTGATGGCCATATATTGAGCTGATGGTGTTCGAATTGGATTAAACCGGTGTCTCATTGAAGCTAATGTCCATATAAACAAGTTTCATGAAGACATCGAATCCTAATTCGACCAGTAACAAGGTCAAAGAAGTATAATACGCTAAATGGTCAGAATGCTATGAGTTAAACAGACTTGAGAATGTGCAAAGCAGATAACCAAGCGCCTTAGCTAATTTAAAAAGCGTCCAGTGAAGCTAATAAAGTGTCTCCTCAGAATACAGAACATTATGCCGGGTGGAGAAGTAATTTTGAAAGAAGTATTAAGATATTCAACGTCTAACCTTGACCAGAAAATGAGGTACTCTTTTCAATAAAGTTCTGAAACATCCAGTACTGTAATATAAGAATATAAAAGCTTCAGCAACTCTAATAGAAGAAAGAGAAGAAAAGTGTGAATAAAGACAAAAGTACAAAAGCGGCAATAGCAAAAACACTGAAGATTGAACTCAAGCATCTGCTGCCGATAATCAAGCGTCCGAAACGTCGTATTTTGAGGTACTCTCGTCCTATTGAAGTGATCTTGGTTTTGTTAGAGAGATAAGAGAAATACGTACGTGTTTCCTGAAGAAGCCAGGATCTGTATTAATCTCTATCGGAGTAAAATTCTTTCTTCAAGCTTGCGACGTGATACTGTTCGTGGCAATCAGAACATGCAACCGTCTGCTGACAATTTCTGGAGCTTTGGTGTTCAAAAGTATCGATCTTGATATCGTTGGAAATCTCAAAGAAATATTTACAACTCTCGTGAAGAGGTCAAGAGCGAAATCGATCTCTATCTTTGTCAAAATGCATCCGTAAGTTGGTGACATGGTGCCGTTCCTGACTATCATACCTTTGTAGCGTCCGATGGCCATATATTGAGCTGATGGTGTTCGAATTGGATGAAATCGGTGTCTCAATAAAGCTTTGTAGCGTTATGAACAAGTTTCACGCAGACATCAAATCCTAATTCGGTCAGTAACAAGGTCATAGAAGCATAATACGCTAAATGGTCAGAATGCTAGGAGTTAAACAGACTTGAGAATGTGCAAATCAGATACCGACCACCATGGCTCATGTAAGGAGCGTCCAGTGAAGCTAATCAAGCATCTTCTCAGAATATAGAACATTATGATGGGTGGAGAAGTAATTTAGAATGAAGTATTAAGATATTCAACGTCTAACCTTGACCAGAAAATGAGGTACCCTTTTCAATAAAGTTCTGAAACATCAAGTACTGTAATATAAGAATATAAAAGCTTCAGCAACTCTAATAGAAGAAAGAGAAGAAAAGTGTGAATAAAGACAAAATTACAAAAGCGGCAATAGCAAAAACACTGAAGATTGAATTCAAGCATCTGCTGCCGATAATCAAGCGTCCGAAACGTCGTATTTTGAGGTACTCTCGTCCTATTGAAGTGATCTAGGTTTTTTTAGAAAGATAAGAGAAATACCTACGTGTTTCCTGAAGAAGCCGAGATCTGTATCAATCTCTATCGGAGTGAAATTCCTTCTTCAAGCTTGAGGTGTGATACCGTTCGTGACAATCAGAACATGCAACCATCTGCTGACAATTTTTGGAGCTTTGGTGTTCAAAATACAGATCTTGATATCGTTGGAAATCTCAAAGAAATATTTACAACTCTCACGAAGAGGTCAAGAGCGAAATTGATCTCTATCTTTGTCAAAATGCATCCGTAAGTTGGTGGCGTGGTGCCGTTCCTGACTGTCATACCTTTGTAGCGTCTGATGGCCATATATTGAGCTGATGGTGTTCGAATTGGATTAAACCGGTGTCTCATTGAAGCTAATGTCCATATAAACAAGTTTCATGAAGACATCGAATCCTAATTCGACCAGTAACAGGTCAAAGAAGTATAATACGCTAAATGGTCAGAATGCTATGAGTTAAACAGACTTGAGAATGTGCAAAGCAGATAACCAAGCGCCTTAGCTAATTTAAAAAGCGTCCAGTGAAGCTAATAAAGTGTCTCCTCAGAATACAGAACATTATGCCGGGTGGAGAAGTAATTTTGAAAGAAGTATTAAGATATTCAACGTCTAACCTTGACCAGAAAATGAGGTACTCTTTTCAATAAAGTTCTGAAACATCCAGTACTGTAATATAAGAATATAAAAGCTTCAGCAACTCTAATAGAAGAAAGAGAAGAAAAGTGTGAATAAAGACAAAAGTACAAAAGCGGCAATAGCAAAAACACTGAAGATTGAACTCAAGCATCTGCTGCCGATAATCAAGCGTCCGAAACGTCGTATTTTGAGGTACTCTCGTCCTATTGAAGTGATCTTGGTTTTGTTAGAGAGATAAGAGAAATACGTACGTGTTTCCTGAAGAAGCCAGGATCTGTATTAATCTCTATCGGAGTAAAATTCTTTCTTCAAGCTTGCGACGTGATACTGTTCGTGGCAATCAGAACATGCAACCGTCTGCTGACAATTTCTGGAGCTTTGGTGTTCAAAAGTATCGATCTTGATATCGTTGGAAATCTCAAAGAAATATTTACAACTCTCGTGAAGAGGTCAAGAGCGAAATCGATCTCTATCTTTGTCAAAATGCATCCGTAAGTTGGTGACATGGTGCCGTTCCTGACTATCATACCTTTGTAGCGTCCGATGGCCATATATTGAGCTGATGGTGTTCGAATTGGATGAAATCGGTGTCTCAATAAAGCTTTGTAGCGTTATGAACAAGTTTCACGCAGACATCAAATCCTAATTCGGTCAGTAACAAGGTCATAGAAGCATAATACGCTAAATGGTCAGAATGCTAGGAGTTAAACAGACTTGAGAATGTGCAAATCAGATACCGACCACCATGGCTCATGTAAGGAGCGTCCAGTGAAGCTAATCAAGCATCTTCTCAGAATATAGAACATTATGATGGGTGGAGAAGTAATTTAGAATGAAGTATTAAGATATTCAACGTCTAACCTTGACCAGAAAATGAGGTACCCTTTTCAATAAAGTTCTGAAACATCAAGTACTGTAATATAAGAATATAAAAGCTTCAGCAACTCTAATAGAAGAAAGAGAAGAAAAGTGTGAATAAAGACAAAATTACAAAAGCGGCAATAGCAAAAACACTGAAGATTGAATTCAAGCATCTGCTGCCGATAATCAAGCGTCCGAAACGTCGTATTTTGAGGTACTCTCGTCCTATTGAAGTGATCTAGGTTTTTTTAGAAAGATAAGAGAAATACCTACGTGTTTCCTGAAGAAGCCGAGATCTGTATCAATCTCTATCGGAGTGAAATTCCTTCTTCAAGCTTGAGGTGTGATACCGTTCGTGACAATCAGAACATGCAACCATCTGCTGACAATTTTGGAGCTTTGGTGTTCAAAAATACAGATCTTGATATCGTTGGAAATCTCAAAGAAATATTTACAACTCTCACGAAGAGGTCAAGAGCGAAATTGATCTCTATCTTTGTCAAAATGCATCCGTAAGTTGGTGGCGTGGTGCCGTTCCTGACTGTCATACCTTTGTAGCGTCTGATGGCCATATATTGAGCTGATGGTGTTCGAATTGGATTAAACCGGTGTCTCATTGAAGCTAATGTCCATATAAACAAGTTTCATGAAGACATCGAATCCTAATTCGACCAGTAACAAGGTCAAAGAAGTATAATACGCTAAATGGTCAGAATGCTATGAGTTAAACAGACTTGAGAATGTGCAAAGCAGATAACCAAGCGCCTTAGCTAATTTAAAAAGCGTCCAGTGAAGCTAATAAAGTGTCTCCTCAGAATACAGAACATTATGCCGGGTGGAGAAGTAATTTTGAAAGAAGTATTAAGATATTCAACGTCTAACCTTGACCAGAAAATGAGGTACTCTTTTCAATAAAGTTCTGAAACATCCAGTACTGTAATATAAGAATATAAAAGCTTCAGCAACTCTAATAGAAGAAAGAGAAGAAAAGTGTGAATAAAGACAAAAGTACAAAAGCGGCAATAGCAAAAACACTGAAGATTGAACTCAAGCATCTGCTGCCGATAATCAAGCGTCCGAAACGTCGTATTTTGAGGTACTCTCGTCCTATTGAAGTGATCTTGGTTTTGTTAGAGAGATAAGAGAAATACGTACGTGTTTCCTGAAGAAGCCAGGATCTGTATTAATCTCTATCGGAGTAAAATTCTTTCTTCAAGCTTGCGACGTGATACTGTTCGTGGCAATCAGAACATGCAACCGTCTGCTGACAATTTCTGGAGCTTTGGTGTTCAAAAGTATCGATCTTGATATCGTTGGAAATCTCAAAGAAATATTTACAACTCTCGTGAAGAGGTCAAGAGCGAAATCGATCTCTATCTTTGTCAAAATGCATCCGTAAGTTGGTGACATGGTGCCGTTCCTGACTATCATACCTTTGTAGCGTCCGATGGCCATATATTGAGCTGATGGTGTTCGAATTGGATGAAATCGGTGTCTCAATAAAGCTTTGTAGCGTTATGAACAAGTTTCACGCAGACATCAAATCCAAATTCGGTCAGTAACAAGGTCATAGAAGCATAATACGCTAAATGGTCAGAATGCTAGGAGTTAAACAGACTTGAGAATGTGCAAATCAGATACCGACCACCATGGCTCATGTAAGGAGCGTCCAGTGAAGCTAATCAAGCATCTTCTCAGAATATAGAACATTATGATGGGTGGAGAAGTAATTTAGAATGAAGTATTAAGATATTCAACGTCTAACCTTGACCAGAAAATGAGGTACCCTTTTCAATAAAGTTCTGAAACATCAAGTACTATAATATAAGAATATAAAAGCTTCAGCAACTCTAATAGAAGAAAGAGAAGAAAAGTGTGAATAAAGACAAAATTACAAAAGCGGCAATAGCAAAAACACTGAAGATTGAATTCAAGCATCTGCTGCCGATAATCAAGCGTCCGAAACGTCGTATTTTGAGGTACTCTCGTCCTATTGAAGTGATCTAGGTTTTTTTAGAAAGATAAGAGAAATACCTACGTGTTTCCTGAAGAAGCCGAGATCTGTATCAATCTCTATCGGAGTGAAATTCCTTCTTCAAGCTTGAGGTGTGATACCGTTCGTGACAATCAGAACATGCAACCATCTGCTGACAATTTTGGAGCTTTGGTGTTCAAAAATACAGATCTTGATATCGTTGGAAATCTCAAAGAAATATTTACAACTCTCACGAAGAGGTCAAGAGCGAAATTGATCTCTATCTTTGTCAAAATGCATCCGTAAGTTGGTGGCGTGGTGCCGTTCCTGACTGTCATACCTTTGTAGCGTCTGATGGCCATATATTGAGCTGATGGTGTTCGAATTGGATTAAACCGGTGTCTCATTGAAGCTAATGTCCATATAAACAAGTTTCATGAAGACATCGAATCCTAATTCGACCAGTAACAAGGTCAAAGAAGTATAATACGCTAAATGGTCAGAATGCTATGAGTTAAACAGACTTGAGAATGTACAAAGCAGATAACCAAGCGCCTTAGCTAATTTAAAAAGCGTCCAGTGAAGCTAATAAAGTGTCTCCTCAGAATACAGAACATTATGCCGGGTGGAGAAGTAATTTTGAAAGAAGTATTAAGATATTCAACGTCTAACCTTGACCAGAAAATGAGGTACTCTTTTCAATAAAGTTCTGAAACATCCAGTACTGTAATATAAGAATATAAAAGCTTCAGCAACTCTAATAGAAGAAAGAGAAGAAAAGTGTGAATAAAGACAAAAGTACAAAAGCGGCAATAGCAAAAACACTGAAGATTGAACTCAAGCATCTACTGCCGATAATCAAGCGTCCGAAACGTCGTATTTTGAGGTACTCTCGTCCTATTGAAGTGATCTTGGTTTTGTTAGAGAGATAAGAGAAATACGTACGTGTTTCCTGAAGAAGTATTAATCTCTATCGGAGTAAAATTCTTTCTTCAAGCTTGCGACGTGATACTGTTCGTGGCAATCAGAACATGCAACCGTCTGCTGACAATTTCTGGAGCTTTGGTGTTCAAAAGTATCGATCTTGATATCGTTGGAAATCTCAAAGAAATATTTACAACTCTCGTGAAGAGGTCAAGAGCGAAATCGATCTCTATCTTTGTCAAAATGCATCCGTAAGTTGGTGACATGGTGCCGTTCCTGACTATCATACCTTTGTAGCGTCCGATGGCCATATATTGAGCTGATGGTGTTCGAATTGGATGAAATCGGTGTCTCAATAAAGCTTTGTAGCGTTATGAACAAGTTTCACGCAGACATCAAATCCTAATTCGGTCAGTAACAAGGTCATAGAAGCATAATACGCTAAATGGTCAGAATGCTAGGAGTTAAACAGACTTGAGAATGTGCAAATCAGATACCGACCACCATGGCTCATGTAAGGAGCGTCCAGTGAAGCTAATCAAGCATCTTCTCAGAATATAGAACATTATGATGGGTGGAGAAGTAATTTAGAATGAAGTATTAAGATATTCAACGTCTAACCTTGACCAGAAAATGAGGTACCCTTTTCAATAAAGTTCTGAAACATCAAGTACTGTAAAATAAGAATATAAAAGCTTCAGCAACTCTAATAGAAGAAAGAGAAGAAAAGTGTGAATAAAGACAAAATTACAAAAGCGGCAATAGCAAAAACACTGAAGATTGAATTCAAGCATCTGCTGCCGATAATCAAGCGTCCGAAACGTCGTATTTTGAGGTACTCTCGTCCTATTGAAGTGATCTAGGTTTTTTTAGAAAGATAAGAGAAATACCTACGTGTTTCCTGAAGCAGCCGAGATCTGTATCAATCTCTATCGGAGTGAAATTCCTTCTTCAAGCTTGAGGTGTGATACCGTTCGTGACAATCAGAACATGCAACCATCTGCTGACAATTTTGGAGCTTTGGTGTTCAAAAATACAGATCTTGATATCGTTGGAAATCTCAAAGAAATATTTACAACTCTCACGAAGAGGTCAAGAGCGAAATTGATCTCTATCTTTGTCAAAATGCATCCGTAAGTTGGTGGCGTGGTGCCGTTCCTGACTGTCATACCTTTGTAGCGTCTGATGGCCATATATTGAGCTGATGGTGTTCGAATTGGATTAAACCGGTGTCTCATTGAAGCTAATGTCCATATAAACAAGTTTCATGAAGACATCGAATCCTAATTCGACCAGTAACAAGGTCAAAGAAGTATAATACGCTAAATGGTCAGAATGCTATGAGTTAAACAGACTTGAGAATGTGCAAAGCAGATAACCAAGCGCCTTAGCTAATTTAAAAAGCGTCCAGTGAAGCTAATAAAGTGTCTCCTCAGAATACAGAACATTATGCCGGGTGGAGAAGTAATTTTGAAAGAAGTATTAAGATATTCAACGTCTAACCTTGACCAGAAAATGAGGTACTCTTTTCAATAAAGTTCTGAAACATCCAGTACTGTAATATAAGAATATAAAAGCTTCAGCAACTCTAATAGAAGAAAGAGAAGAAAAGTGTGAATAAAGACAAAAGTACAAAAGCGGCAATAGCAAAAACACTGAAGATTGAACTCAAGCATCTGCTGCCGATAATCAAGCGTCCGAAACGTCGTATTTTGAGGTACTCTCGTCCTATTGAAGTGATCTTGGTTTTGTTAGAGAGATAAGAGAAATACGTACGTGTTTCCTGAAGAAGCCAGGATCTGTATTAATCTCTATCGGAGTAAAATTCTTTCTTCAAGCTTGCGACGTGATACTGTTCGTGGCAATCAGAACATGCAACCGTCTGCTGACAATTTCTGGAGCTTTGGTGTTCAAAAGTATCGATCTTGATATCGTTGGAAATCTCAAAGAAATATTTACAACTCTCGTGAAGAGGTCAAGAGCGAAATCGATCTCTATCTTTGTCAAAATGCATCCGTAAGTTGGTGACATGGTGCCGTTCCTGACTATCATACCTTTGTAGCGTCCGATGGCCATATATTGAGCTGATGGTGTTCGAATTGGATGAAATCGGTGTCTCAATAAAGCTTTGTAGCGTTATGAACAAGTTTCACGCAGACATCAAATCCTAATTCGGTCAGTAACAAGGTCATAGAAGCATAATACGCTAAATGGTCAGAATGCTAGGAGTTAAACAGACTTGAGAATGTGCAAATCAGATACCGACCACCATGGCTCATGTAAGGAGCGTCCAGTGAAGCTAATCAAGCATCTTCTCAGAATATAGAACATTATGATGGGTGGAGAAGTAATTTAGAATGAAGTATTAAGATATTCAACGTCTAACCTTGACCAGAAAATGAGGTACCCTTTTCAATAAAGTTCTGAAACATCAAGTACTGTAATATAAGAATATAAAAGCTTCAGCAACTCTAATAGAAGAAAGAGAAGAAAAGTGTGAATAAAGACAAAATTACAAAAGCG
The DNA here is from genome assembly GCA_039655645.1 of Ammopiptanthus mongolicus. NCBI lineage: Eukaryota > Viridiplantae > Streptophyta > Magnoliopsida > Fabales > Fabaceae > Ammopiptanthus > Ammopiptanthus mongolicus. Next base: position 62,260,518 of record CM077346.1, on the reverse strand, counting down.
GCAATAGCAAAAACACTGAAGATTGAATTCAAGCATCTGCTGCCGATAATCAAGCGTCCGAAACGTCGTATTTTGAGGTACTCTCGTCCTATTGAAGTGATCTAGGTTTTTTTAGAAAGATAAGAGAAATACCTACGTGTTTCCTGAAGAAGCCGAGATCTGTATCAATCTCTATCGGAGTGAAATTCCTTCTTCAAGCTTGAGGTGTGATACCGTTCGTGACAATCAGAACATGCAACCATCTGCTGACAATTTTTGGAGCTTTGGTGTTCAAAAATACAGATCTTGATATCGTTGGAAATCTCAAAGAAATATTTACAACTCTCACGAAGAGGTCAAGAGCGAAATTGATCTCTATCTTTGTCAAAATGCATCCGTAAGTTGGTGGCGTGGTGCCGTTCCTGACTGTCATACCTTTGTAGCGTCTGATGGCCATATATTGAGCTGATGGTGTTCGAATTGGATTAAACCGGTGTCTCATTGAAGCTAATGTCCATATAAACAAGTTTCATGAAGACATCGAATCCTAATTCGACCAGTAACAGGGTCAAAGAAGTATAATACGCTAAATGGTCAGAATGCTATGAGTTAAACAGACTTGAGAATGTGCAAAGCAGATAACCAAGCGCCTTAGCTAATTTAAAAAGCGTCCAGTGAAGCTAATAAAGCGTCTCCTCAGAATACAGAACATTATGCCGGGTGGAGAAGTAATTTTGAAAGAAGTATTAAGATATTCAACGTCTAACCTTGACCAGAAAATGAGGTACCCTTTTCAATAAAGTTCTGAAACATCAAGTACTGTAATATAAGAATATAAAAGCTTCAGCAACTCTAATAGAAGAAAGAGAAGAAAAGTGTGAATAAAGACAAAAGTACAAAAGCGGCAATAGCAAAAACACTGAAGATTGAACTCAAGCATCTACTGCCGATAATCAAGCGTCCGAAACGTCGTATTTTGAGGTACTCTCGTCCTATTGAAGTGATCTTGGTTTTGTTAGAGAGATAAGAGAAATACGTACGTGTTTCCTGAAGAAGCCAGGATCTGTATTAATCTCTATCGGAGTAAAATTCTTTCTTCAAGCTTGCGACGTGATACTGTTCGTGGCAATCAGAACATGCAACCGTCTGCTGACAATTTCTGGAGCTTTGGTGTTCAAAAGTATCGATCTTGATATCGTTGGAAATCTCAAAGAAATATTTACAACTCTCGTGAAGAGGTCAAGAGCGAAATCGTTCTCTATCTTGGTCAAAATGCATCCGTAAGTTGGTTACGTGATGTCGTTCCTGATTGTCATACCTTTGTAGCGTCTGATGGCCATATATTGAGCTGATGGTGTTTGAATTGGATGAAACCGATGTCTCATTGAAGCTAATGTCCATATAAACAAGTTTCATGAAGACATCGAATCCTAATTCGACCAGTAACAGGGTCAAAGAAGCATAATACGCTAAATGGTCAGAATGCTATGAGTTAAACAGACTTGAGAATGTGCAAAGCAGATAACCAAGCGCCTTGGCTAATTAAAAAGCGTCCAGTGAAGCTAATCAAGCGTTTCTCAGAATACAGAACATTATGATGGGTGGAGAAGTAATTTTGAAAGAAGTATTAAGATATTCAACGTCTAACCTTGACCAGAAAATGAGGTACCCTTTTCAATAAAGTTCTGAAACATCAAGTACTGTAATATAAGAATATAAAAGCTTCAGCAACTCTAATAGAAGAAAGAGAAGAAAAGTGTGAATAAAGACAAAAGTACAAAAGCGGCAATAGCAAAAACACTGAAGATTGAATTCAAGCATCTGCTGCCGATAATCAAGCGTCCGAAACGTCGTATTTTGAGGTACTCTCGTCCTATTGAAGTGATCTTGGTTTTGTTAGAAAGATAAGAGAAATACCTACGTGTTTCCTGAAGAAGCCGAGATCTGTATCAATCTCTATCGGAGTGAAATTCCTTCTTCAAGCTTGAGATGTGATACCGTTCGTGACAATCAGAACATGCAACCGTCTGCTGACAATTTTGGAGCTTTGGTGTTCAAAAATACAGATCTTGATATCGTTGGAAATCTCAAAGAAATATTTACAACTCTCACGAAGAGGTCAAGAGCGAAATTGATCTCTATCTTTGTCAAAATGCATCCGTAAGTTGGTGGCGTGGTGCCGTTCCTGACTGTCATACCTTTGTAGCGTCTGATGGCCATATATTGAGCTGATGGTGTTCGAATTGGATTAAACCGGTGTCTCATTGAAGCTAATGTCCATATAAACAAGTTTCATGAAGACATCGAATCCTAATTCGACCAGTAACAAGGTCAAAGAAGTATAATACGCTAAATGGTCAGAATGCTATGAGTTAAACAGACTTGAGAATGTACAAAGCAGATAACCAAGCGCCTTAGCTAATTTAAAAAGCGTCCAGTGAAGCTAATAAAGTGTCTCCTCAGAATACAGAACATTATGCCGGGTGGAGAAGTAATTTTGAAAGAAGTATTAAGATATTCAACGTCTAACCTTGACCAGAAAATGAGGTACTCTTTTCAATAAAGTTCTGAAACATCCAGTACTGTAATATAAGAATATAAAAGCTTCAGCAACTCTAATAGAAGAAAGAGAAGAAAAGTGTGAATAAAGACAAAAGTACAAAAGCGGCAATAGCAAAAACACTGAAGATTGAACTCAAGCATCTACTGCCGATAATCAAGCGTCCGAAACGTCGTATTTTGAGGTACTCTCGTCCTATTGAAGTGATCTTGGTTTTGTTAGAGAGATAAGAGAAATACGTACGTGTTTCCTGAAGAAGCCAGGATCTGTATTAATCTCTATCGGAGTAAAATTCTTTCTTCAAGCTTGCGACGTGATACTGTTCGTGGCAATCAGAACATGCAACCGTCTGCTGACAATTTCTGGAGCTTTGGTGTTCAAAAGTATCGATCTTGATATCGTTGGAAATCTCAAAGAAATATTTACAACTCTCGTGAAGAGGTCAAGAGCGAAATCGATCTCTATCTTTGTCAAAATGCATCCGTAAGTTGGTGACATGGTGCCGTTCCTGACTATCATACCTTTGTAGCGTCCGATGGCCATATATTGAGCTGATGGTGTTCGAATTGGATGAAATCGGTGTCTCAATAAAGCTTTGTAGCGTTATGAACAAGTTTCACGCAGACATCAAATCCTAATTCGGTCAGTAACAAGGTCATAGAAGCATAATACGCTAAATGGTCAGAATGCTAGGAGTTAAACAGACTTGAGAATGTGCAAATCAGATACCGACCACCATGGCTCATGTAAGGAGCGTCCAGTGAAGCTAATCAAGCATCTTCTCAGAATATAGAACATTATGATGGGTGGAGAAGTAATTTAGAATGAAGTATTAAGATATTCAACGTCTAACCTTGACCAGAAAATGAGGTACCCTTTTCAATAAAGTTCTGAAACATCAAGTACTGTAATATAAGAATATAAAAGCTTCAGCAACTCTAATAGAAGAAAGAGAAGAAAAGTGTGAATAAAGACAAAATTACAAAAGCGGCAATAGCAAAAACACTGAAGATTGAATTCAAGCATCTGCTGCCGATAATCAAGCGTCCGAAACGTCGTATTTTGAGGTACTCTCGTCCTATTGAAGTGATCTAGGTTTTTTTAGAAAGATAAGAGAAATACCTACGTGTTTCCTGAAGAAGCCGAGATCTGTATCAATCTCTATCGGAGTGAAATTCCTTCTTCAAGCTTGAGGTGTGATACCGTTCGTGACAATCAGAACATGCAACCATCTGCTGACAATTTTGGAGCTTTGGTGTTCAAAAATACAGATCTTGATATCGTTGGAAATCTCAAAGAAATATTTACAACTCTCACGAAGAGGTCAAGAGCGAAATTGATCTCTATCTTTGTCAAAATGCATCCGTAAGTTGGTGGCGTGGTGCCGTTCCTGACTGTCATACCTTTGTAGCGTCTGATGGCCATATATTGAGCTGATGGTGTTCGAATTGGATTAAACCGGTGTCTCATTGAAGCTAATGTCCATATAAACAAGTTTCATGAAGACATCGAATCCTAATTCGACCAGTAACAAGGTCAAAGAAGTATAATACGCTAAATGGTCAGAATGCTATGAGTTAAACAGACTTGAGAATGTGCAAAGCAGATAACCAAGCGCCTTAGCTAATTTAAAAAGCGTCCAGTGAAGCTAATAAAGTGTCTCCTCAGAATACAGAACATTATGCCGGGTGGAGAAGTAATTTTGAAAGAAGTATTAAGATATTCAACGTCTAACCTTGACCAGAAAATGAGGTACTCTTTTCAATAAAGTTCTGAAACATCCAGTACTGTAATATAAGAATATAAAAGCTTCAGCAACTCTAATAGAAGAAAGAGAAGAAAAGTGTGAATAAAGACAAAAGTACAAAAGCGGCAATAGCAAAAACACTGAAGATTGAACTCAAGCATCTGCTGCCGATAATCAAGCGTCCGAAACGTCGTATTTTGAGGTACTCTCGTCCTATTGAAGTGATCTTGGTTTTGTTAGAGAGATAAGAGAAATACGTACGTGTTTCCTGAAGAAGCCAGGATCTGTATTAATCTCTATCGGAGTAAAATTCTTTCTTCAAGCTTGCGACGTGATACTGTTCGTGGCAATCAGAACATGCAACCGTCTGCTGACAATTTCTGGAGCTTTGGTGTTCAAAAGTATCGATCTTGATATCGTTGGAAATCTCAAAGAAATATTTACAACTCTCGTGAAGAGGTCAAGAGCGAAATCGATCTCTATCTTTGTCAAAATGCATCCGTAAGTTGGTGACATGGTGCCGTTCCTGACTATCATACCTTTGTAGCGTCCGATGGCCATATATTGAGCTGATGGTGTTCGAATTGGATGAAATCGGTGTCTCAATAAAGCTTTGTAGCGTTATGAACAAGTTTCACGCAGACATCAAATCCTAATTCGGTCAGTAACAAGGTCATAGAAGCATAATACGCTAAATGGTCAGAATGCTAGGAGTTAAACAGACTTGAGAATGTGCAAATCAGATACCGACCACCATGGCTCATGTAAGGAGCGTCCAGTGAAGCTAATCAAGCATCTTCTCAGAATATAGAACATTATGATGGGTGGAGAAGTAATTTAGAATGAAGTATTAAGATATTCAACGTCTAACCTTGACCAGAAAATGAGGTACCCTTTTCAACAAAGTTCTGAAACATCAAGTACTGTAAAATAAGAATATAAAAGCTTCAGCAACTCTAATAGAAGAAAGAGAAGAAAAGTGTGAATAAAGACAAAATTACAAAAGCGGCAATAGCAAAAACACTGAAGATTGAATTCAAGCATCTGCTGCCGATAATCTAGCGTCCGAAACGTCGTATTTTGAGGTACTCTCGTCCTATTGAAGTGATCTAGGTTTTTTTAGAAAGATAAGAGAAATACCTACGTGTTTCCTGAAGCAGCCGAGATCTGTATCAATCTCTATCGGAGTGAAATTCCTTCTTCAAGCTTGAGGTGTGATACCGTTCGTGACAATCAGAACATGCAACCATCTGCTGACAATTTTGGAGCTTTGGTGTTCAAAAATACAGATCTTGATATCGTTGGAAATCTCAAAGAAATATTTACAACTCTCACGAAGAGGTCAAGAGCGAAATTGATCTCTATCTTTGTCAAAATGCATCCGTAAGTTGGTGGCGTGGTGCCGTTCCTGACTGTCATACCTTTGTAGCGTCTGATGGCCATATATTGAGCTGATGGTGTTCGAATTGGATTAAACCGGTGTCTCATTGAAGCTAATGTCCATATAAACAAGTTTCATGAAGACATCGAATCCTAATTCGACCAGTAACAAGGTCAAAGAAGTATAATACGCTAAATGGTCAGAATGCTATGAGTTAAACAGACTTGAGAATGTACAAAGCAGATAACCAAGCGCCTTAGCTAATTTAAAAAGCGTCCAGTGAAGCTAATAAAGTGTCTCCTCAGAATACAGAACATTATGCCGGGTGGAGAAGTAATTTTGAAAGAAGTATTAAGATATTCAACGTCTAACCTTGACCAGAAAATGAGGTACTCTTTTCAATAAAGTTCTGAAACATCCAGTACTGTAATATAAGAATATAAAAGCTTCAGCAACTCTAATAGAAGAAAGAGAAGAAAAGTGTGAATAAAGACAAAAGTACAAAAGCGGCAATAGCAAAAACACTGAAGATTGAACTCAAGCATCTACTGCCGATAATCAAGCGTCCGAAACGTCGTATTTTGAGGTACTCTCGTCCTATTGAAGTGATCTTGGTTTTGTTAGAGAGATAAGAGAAATACGTACGTGTTTCCTGAAGAAGCCAGGATCTGTATTAATCTCTATCGGAGTAAAATTCTTTCTTCAAGCTTGCGACGTGATACTGTTCGTGGCAATCAGAACATGCAACCGTCTGCTGACAATTTCTGGAGCTTTGGTGTTCAAAAGTATCGATCTTGATATCGTTGGAAATCTCAAAGAAATATTTACAACTCTCGTGAAGAGGTCAAGAGCGAAATCGATCTCTATCTTTGTCAAAATGCATCCGTAAGTTGGTGACATGGTGCCGTTCCTGACTATCATACCTTTGTAGCGTCCGATGGCCATATATTGAGCTGATGGTGTTCGAATTGGATGATATCTGTGTCTCAATAAAGCTTTGTAGCGTTATGAACAAGTTTCACGCAGACATCAAATCCAAATTCGGTCAGTAACAAGGTCATAGAAGCATAAAACGCTAAATGGTCAGAATGCTAGGAGTTAAACAGACTTGAGAATGTGCAAATCAGATACCGACCACCATGGCTCATGTAAGGAGCGTCCAGTGAAGCTAATCAAGCATCTTCTCAGAATATAGAACATTATGATGGGTGGAGAAGTAATTTAGAATGAAGTATTAAGATATTCAACGTCTAACCTTGACCAGAAAATGAGGTACCCTTTTCAACAAAGTTCTGAAACATCAAGTACTGTAAAATAAGAATATAAAAGCTTCAGCAACTCTAATAGAAGAAAGAGAAGAAAAGTGTGAATAAAGACAAAATTACAAAAGCGGCAATAGCAAAAACACTGAAGATTGAATTCAAGCATCTGCTGCCGATAATCTAGCGTCCGAAACGTCGTATTTTGAGGTACTCTCGTCCTATTGAAGTGATCTAGGTTTTTTTAGAAAGATAAGAGAAATACCTACGTGTTTCCTGAAGCAGCCGAGATCTGTATCAATCTCTATCGGAGTGAAATTCCTTCTTCAAGCTTGAGGTGTGATACCGTTCGTGACAATCAGAACATGCAACCATCTGCTGACAATTTTGGAGCTTTGGTGTTCAAAAATACAGATCTTGATATCGTTGGAAATCTCAAAGAAATATTTACAACTCTCACGAAGAGGTCAAGAGCGAAATTGATCTCTATCTTTGTCAAAATGCATCCGTAAGTTGGTGGCGTGGTGCCGTTCCTGACTGTCATACCTTTGTAGCGTCTGATGGCCATATATTGAGCTGATGGTGTTCGAATTGGATTAAACCGGTGTCTCATTGAAGCTAATGTCCATATAAACAAGTTTCATGAAGACATCGAATCCTAATTCGACCAGTAACAAGGTCAAAGAAGTATAATACGCTAAATGGTCAGAATGCTATGAGTTAAACAGACTTGAGAATGTACAAAGCAGATAACCAAGCGCCTTAGCTAATTTAAAAAGCGTCCAGTGAAGCTAATAAAGTGTCTCCTCAGAATACAGAACATTATGCCGGGTGGAGAAGTAATTTTGAAAGAAGTATTAAGATATTCAACGTCTAACCTTGACCAGAAAATGAGGTACTCTTTTCAATAAAGTTCTGAAACATCCAGTACTGTAATATAAGAATATAAAAGCTTCAGCAACTCTAATAGAAGAAAGAGAAGAAAAGTGTGAATAAAGACAAAAGTACAAAAGCGGCAATAGCAAAAACACTGAAGATTGAACTCAAGCATCTACTGCCGATAATCAAGCGTCCGAAACGTCGTATTTTGAGGTACTCTCGTCCTATTGAAGTGATCTTGGTTTTGTTAGAGAGATAAGAGAAATACGTACGTGTTTCCTGAAGAAGCCAGGATCTGTATTAATCTCTATCGGAGTAAAATTCTTTCTTCAAGCTTGCGACGTGATACTGTTCGTGGCAATCAGAACATGCAACCGTCTGCTGACAATTTCTGGAGCTTTGGTGTTCAAAAGTATCGATCTTGATATCGTTGGAAATCTCAAAGAAATATTTACAACTCTCGTGAAGAGGTCAAGAGCGAAATCGATCTCTATCTTTGTCAAAATGCATCCGTAAGTTGGTGACATGGTGCCGTTCCTGACTATCATACCTTTGTAGCGTCCGATGGCCATATATTGAGCTGATGGTGTTCGAATTGGATGAAATCGGTGTCTCAATAAAGCTTTGTAGCGTTATGAACAAGTTTCACGCAGACATCAAATCCTAATTCGGTCAGTAACAAGGTCATAGAAGCATAATACGCTAAATGGTCAGAATGCTAGGAGTTAAACAGACTTGAGAATGTGCAAATCAGATACCGACCACCATGGCTCATGTAAGGAGCGTCCAGTGAAGCTAATCAAGCATCTTCTCAGAATATAGAACATTATGATGGGTGGAGAAGTAATTTAGAATGAAGTATTAAGATATTCAACGTCTAACCTTGACCAGAAAATGAGGTACCCTTTTCAATAAAGTTCTGAAACATCAAGTACTGTAATATAAGAATATAAAAGCTTCAGCAACTCTAATAGAAGAAAGAGAAGAAAAGTGTGAATAAAGACAAAATTACAAAAGCGGCAATAGCAAAAACACTGAAGATTGAATTCAAGCATCTGCTGCCGATAATCAAGCGTCCGAAACGTCGTATTTTGAGGTACTCTCGTCCTATTGAAGTGATCTAGGTTTTTTTAGAAAGATAAGAGAAATACCTACGTGTTTCCTGAAGAAGCCGAGATCTGTATCAATCTCTATCGGAGTGAAATTCCTTCTTCAAGCTTGAGGTGTGATACCGTTCGTGACAATCAGAACATGCAACCATCTGCTGACAATTTTTGGAGCTTTGGTGTTCAAAAATACAGATCTTGATATCGTTGGAAATCTCAAAGAAATATTTACAACTCTCACGAAGAGGTCAAGAGCGAAATTGATCTCTATCTTTGTCAAAATGCATCCGTAAGTTGGTGGCGTGGTGCCGTTCCTGACTGTCATACCTTTGTAGCGTCTGATGGCCATATATTGAGCTGATGGTGTTCGAATTGGATTAAACCGGTGTCTCATTGAAGCTAATGTCCATATAAACAAGTTTCATGAAGACATCGAATCCTAATTCGACCAGTAACAGGGTCAAAGAAGTATAATACGCTAAATGGTCAGAATGCTATGAGTTAAACAGACTTGAGAATGTGCAAAGCAGATAACCAAGCGCCTTAGCTAATTTAAAAAGCGTCCAGTGAAGCTAATAAAGCGTCTCCTCAGAATACAGAACATTATGCCGGGTGGAGAAGTAATTTTGAAAGAAGTATTAAGATATTCAACGTCTAACCTTGACCAGAAAATGAGGTACCCTTTCCAATAAAGTTCTGAAACATCAAGTACTGTAATATAAGAATATAAAACCTTCAGCAACTCTAATAGAAGAAAGAGAAGAAAAGTGTGAATAAAGACAAAAGTACAAAAGCGGCAATAGCAAAAACACTGAAGATTGAATTCAAGCATCTGCTGCCGATAATCAAGTGTCCGAAACGTCGTATTTTGAGGTACTCTCGTCCTGTTGAAGTGATCTTGGTTTTGTTAGAAAGATAAGAGAAATACCCACGTGTTTCCTGAAGAAGCCGAGATCTGTGTCAATCTCTATCGGAGTGAAATTCCTTCTTCAAGCTTGAGATGTGATACCGTTCGGGACAATCAGAACATGCAACCATCTGCTGACAATTTTTGGAGCTTTGGTGTTCAAAAATACCGATCTTAATATCGTTGGAAATCTCAAAGAAATATTTACAACTCTCGCGAAGAGGTCAAGACCGAAATTGATCTCTATCTTTGTCAAAATGCAACCGTAAGTTGGTGACATGGTGCCGTTCCTGACTATCATACCTTTGTAGCGTCCGATGGCCATATATTGAGCTGATGGTGTTCGAATTGGATTAAACCGGTGTCTCATTGAAGCTAATGTCCATATAAACAAGTTTCATGAAGACATCGAATCCTAATTCGGCCAGTAACAGGGTCAAAGAAGTAAACAGACTTGAGAATGTGCAAAGCAGATAACCAAGCGCCTTAGCTAATTTAAAAAGTGTCCAGTGAAGCTAATAAAGTGTCCCCTCAGAATACAGAACATTATGCCGGGTGGAGAAGTAATTTTGAAAGAAGTATTAAGATATTCAACGTCTAACCTTGACCAGAAAATGAGGTACCTTTTCAATAAAGTTCTGAAACATCAAGTACTGTAATGTAAGAATATAAAAGCTTCAGCAACTCAAATAGAAGAAAGAGAATAAAAGCGTGAATAAAGACAAAAGTACAAAAGCGGCAACAACAAAAACACTGAAGATTGAAGTCAAGCATCTAATGCCGATAATCAAGCGTCCGAAACATCGTATTTTGAGGTACGCTCGTCCTATTAAAGTGATCTTGGTTTTGTTAGAGAGATAAGAGAAATACCTACGCGTTTCCTGAAGAAGCCGAGATCTGTATCAATCGCTATCGGAGTGAAACTCCTTCTTCAAGCTTGAGATGTGATACCGTTCGTGACAATCAGAACATGCAACCGTCTGCTGACAATTTCTGGAGCTTTGCTTTTCAAAAGTATCGATCTTGATATCGTTGGATATCTCAAAGAAATATTTACAACTCTCGTGAAGAGGTCAAGAGCGAAATCGTTCTCTATCTTTGTCAAAATGCATCCGTAAGTTGGTTACGTGATGTCGTTCCTGATTGCCATACCTTTGTAGCGTCTGATGGCCATATATTGAGCTGATGGTGTTTGAATTGGATGAAACCGATGTCACATTAAAGCTTTTGTAGCGTTATGAACAAGTTTCATGATGACATCGAATCCTAATTCGACCAGTAACAGGGTCAAAGAAGCATAATACCCTAAATGGTCAGAATGCTATGAGTTAAACAGACTTGAGAAGGTGCAAAGCAGATAACGAAGCGCCTTAGCTCATTTCAAAAGTGTCCAGGGAAGCTAATCAAGCATCTTCTCAGAATACAGAACATTATGACGGGTGGAGAAGTAATTTTGAATGAAGTATTAAGATATTCAACGTCCAACCTTCACCAGAAAATGAGGTACCCTTTTCAATAAAGTTCTGAAGCATCAAGTACTGTGATATAAGAATATAAAAGCTTCAGCAACTCTAATAGAAGAAAGAGAAGAAAAGTGTGAATAAAGACAAAAGTACAAAAGCGGCAACAGCAAAAACACTGAAGATTGAAGTCAAGCATCTAATGCCGATAATCAAGCGTCTGAAACATCGTATTTTGAGGTACGCTTGTCCTATTGAAGTGATCTTCGTTTCGTTAGAGAGATAAGAGAAATACCTACGTGTTTCCAGAAGAAGCCGAGATCGGTATCAATCTCTATCGGAGTGAAATTCTTTCTTCAAGCTTGCGACGTGATACTGTTCGTCACAATCAGAACATGCAACCGTCTGTTGACAATTTCTGGAACTTTGGTGTTCAAAAATATCGAACTTCATATCGTTTGAAATCTCAAAGAAATATTTGTAACTCTCATGAAGAGGTCAAGAGCGAAATCGATCTCTATCTTTGTCAAAATGCATCCGTAAGTTGGTGACGTGGTGCCGTTCCTGACTGTAATACCTTTGTAGCGTCTGATGCCCATATATTGAGATGATGGTGTTCAAATTGGATTAAACCGATGTCTCATTGAAGATAATGTCCATATAAGCTAGTTTCATGAAGACATCGAATCCTAATTCGACCAGTAACAGGGCCAAAGAAGTATAATACGCTAAATGGTTAGAATGCTATGAGTTAAGCAAACTTGAGAATGTGCAAAGCAGATAACCAAGCGCCTTGGCTAATTTAAAAAGCATCCAGTGAAGCTAATAAAGCGTTTCCTCAGAATACAGAACATTATGCCGGGTGGAGAAGTAATTTTGAAAGAAGTATTAAGATATTCAACGTCTAACCTTGACCAGAAAATGTGGTACCCTTTTCAATAAAGTTCTGAAACATCAAGTACTGTTATATAAGAATATAAAAGCTTCAGCAACTCTAATAGAAGAAAGAGAAGAAAAGCGTGAATAAAGACAAAAGTACAAAAGCGGCAACAGCAAAAACATTGAAGATTGAATTCAAGCATCTGCTGTCGATAATCAAGCGTCCGAAACGTCGTATTTTGAGGTACTCTCATCCTATTGAAGTGATCTTGGTTTTGTTAGAAAGATAAGAGAAATACCTACGTGTTTCCTGAAGAAGCCGAGATCTGTATCAATCTCTATCGGAGTGAAATTCCTTCTTCAAGCTTGAGATGTGATACCGTTCGTGACAATCAGAACATGCAACCGTTTGCTGACAATCTTTGGAGCTTTGATGTTCAAAAATACTGATCTTGATATTGTTGGAAATCTCAAAGAAATATTTACAACTCTCGCGAAGAGGTCAAGAGCGAAATGGATCTCTATCTTTGTCAAAATGCATCCGTAAGTTGGTGACGTGATGCCGTTCCTGACTGTCAAACCTTTGTAGCGTCAGATGGCCATATATTGAGCTGATGGTGTTCGAATTGGATGAAATCGGTGTCTCAATAAAGCTTTGTAATTTTATGAACAAGTTTCACGCAGACATCAAATCCTAATTCGGTCAGTAACAAGGTCAAAGAAGCATAATACGCTAAATGGTCAGAATGCTATGAGTTAAACAGACTTGAGAATGTGCAAATCTGATAACCGAGCACCTTGGCTCATGTAAGGAGCGTCCAGTGAAGCTAATCAAGCGTCTTCTCAGAATACAGAACATTATGATGGGTGGAGAAGTAATTTAGAATGAAGTATTAAGATATTCAACGTCCAAGCTTCACTAGAAAATGATGTACCCTTTTCAGTAAAGTTCTGAAGCATCAAGTGCTGTAATATAAGAATATAAAAGCTTCAGCAACTCTAATAGAAGAAAGGGAAGAAAAGCGTGAATAAAGACAAAAGTACAAAAGCGGCAACAGCAAAAAAACTGAAGATTGAAGTCAAGCGTCTACTGCCGATAATCAAGCGTCCGAAATATCGTATTTTGAGGTACGCTCGTCCTAATGTAGTGATCTTGGTTTTGTTAGAAAGAAAAGAGAAATACCTATATATTTCTTGAAGAAGCCGAGATCTGTATCAATCTCTATCGGAGTAAAATTCCTTCTTCAAGCTTGAGATGTGATATTGTTTGTGACAAAAGTACAAAAGCGGCAACAGCAAAAACACTGAAGATTGAAGTCAAGCTTCTGCTGCCGATAATCAAGCGTCCGAAACATCATATTTTATGGTACTCTTGTCCTATTGAAGTGATCTTGGTTTTGTTAGAAAGATAAGAGAAATACCTACGTGTTTCCTGAAGAAGCCGAGATCTGTATCAATCGCTATCGGAGTGAAACTCCTTCTTCAAGCTTGAGATGTGATACCGTTCGTGACAATCAGAACATGCAACCGTCTGCTGACAATTTCTGGAGCTTTGGTTTTCAAAAGTATCGATCTCGATATAGTTGGATATCTCAAAGAAATATTTACAACTCTCGTGAAGAGGTCAAGAGCGAAATCATTCTCTATCTTTGTCAAAATGCATCCGTAAGTTGGTTACGTGATGTCGTTCCTGATTGTCATACCTTTGTAGCGACTGATGGCCATATATTGAGCTGATGGTGTTTGAATTGGATGAAACCGGTGTCTCATTGAAGCTAATGTCCATATAAACAAGTTTCATGAAGACATCGAATCCTAATTCGACCAGTAACAGAGTCAAAGAAGCATAATACCCTAAATGGTCAGAATGCTATGAGTTAAACAGACTTGAGAAAGTGCAAAGCAGATAATGAAGCGCCTTAGCTCATTTCAAAAGCGTCCAGGGAAGCTAATCAAGCATCTTCTCAGAATACAGAACATTATGACGGGTGGAGAAGTAATTTTGAATGAAGTATTAAGATATTCAACATCCAACCTTCACCAGAAAATGAGGTACCCTATTCAATAAAGTTCTGAAGCATCAAGTACTGTGATATAAGAATATAAAAGCTTCAGCAACTCTAATAGAAGAAAGAGAAGAAAAGCGTGAATAAAGACAAAAGTACAAAAGCGGCAACAGCAAAAACACTGAAGATTGAAGTCAAGCATCTAATGCCGATAAACAAGCGTCTGAAACATCGTATTTTGAGGTACGCTCGTCCTATTGAAGTGATCTTGGTTTTGTTAGAGAGATAAGAGAATTACCTACGTGTTTCCTGAAGAAACCGAGATCGGTATCAATCTCTATCGGAGTGAAATTCTTTCTTCAAGCTTGCGACGTGATACTGTTCGTCACAATCAGAACATGCAACCGTCTGCTGACAATTTCTGGAGCTTTGGTGTTCAATAGTATCTTGATATCGTTGGAAATCTCAAAGAAATATTTACAACTCTCATGAAGAGGTCAAGAGCGAAATCGATCTCTATCTTTGTCAAAATGCATCCGTAAGTTGGTGACGTGGTGCCGTTCCTGACTGTCATACCTTTGTAGCGTCTGATGGCCATATATTGAGCTGATGTTGTTCGAATTGGATTAAACCGGTGTCTCATTGAAGCTAATGTCCATATAAACAAGTTTCATGAAGACATCGAATCCTAATTCGACCAGTAACAGGGTCAAAGAAGTATAATACGCTAAATGGTCAGAATGCTATGAGTTAAACAGACTTGAGAATGTGCAAAGCAGATAACCAAGCGCCTTGGCTAATTTAAAAAGCGTCCAGTGAAGCTAATAAAGCGTTTCCTCAGAATACAGAACATTATGCCGGGTGGAGAAGTAATTTTGAAAGAAGTGTTAAGATATTCACCGTCTAACCTTGACCAGAAAATGTGGTACCCTTTTCAATAAAGTTCTGAAACATCAAGTACTGTAATATAAGAATATAAAAGCTTCAGCAACTCTAATAGAAGAAAGAGAAGAAAAGCGTGAATAAAGACAAAAGTACAAAAGCGGCAACAGCAAAAACATTGAAGATTGAATTCAAGCATCTGCTGCCGATAATCAAGCGTCCGAAACGTCGTATTTTGAGGTACTCTCGCCCTATTGAAGTGATCTTGGTTTTGTTAGAAAGATAAGAGAAATACCTACGTGTTTCCTGAAGAAGCCGAGATCTGTATCAATCTCTATCGGAGTGAAATTCCTTCTTCAAGCTTGAGATGTGATACCGTTCGTGACAATCAGAACATGCAACCGTCTGCTGACAATTTTTGGAGCTTTGGTGTTCAAAAATACCGATCTTGATATCGTTGGAAATCTCAAAGAAATATTTACAACTCTCGGGAAGAGGTCAAGAGCGAAATTGATCTCTATCTTTGTCAAAATGCAGCCGTAAGTTGGTGACGTGATGCCGTTCCTGGTTGTCATACCTTTGTAGCGTCAGATGGCCATATATTGAGCTAATGGTGTTCGAATTGGATGAAATCGGTGTCTCAATAAAGCTTTGTAGTGTTATGAACAAGTTTCACGCAGACATCAAATCCTAATTCGGTCAGTAACAAGGTCAAAGAAGCATAATACGCTAAATGGTCAGAATGCTATGAGTTAAACAGACTTGAGAATGTGCAAATCAGATAACCGAGCACCTTGGCTCATTTAAGGAGCGTCCAGTGAAGCTAATCAAGCGTCTTCTCAGAATACACCGCATTATGATGGGTGGAGAAGTAATTTAGAATGAAGTATTAAGATATTCAATGTCCAATCTTCACTAGAAAATGATGTACCCTTTTCAGTAAAGTTCTGAAGCATCAAGTGATGTAATATAAGAATATAAAAGCTTCAGCAACTCTAATAGAAGAAAGGGAATAAAAGCGTGAATAAAGACAAAAGTACAAAAGCGGCAACAGTAAAAAAACTGAAGATTGAAGTCAAGCGTCTACTGCCGATAATCAAGCGTCCGAAATATCGTATTTTGAGGTACGCTCGTCCTAATGTAGTGATCTTGGTTTTGTTAGAAAGAAAAGAGAAATACCTATATATTTCTTGAAGAAGCCGAGATCTGTATCAATCTCTATCGGAGTAAAATTCCTTCTTCAAGCTTGAGATGTGATATTGTTTGTGACAAAAGTACAAAAGCGGCAACAGCAAAAACACTGAAGATTGAAGTCAAGCTTCTGCTGCCGATAATCAAGCGTCCGAAACATCATATTTTGTGGTACTCTTGTCCTATTGAAGTGATCTTGGTTTTGTTAGAAAGATAAGACAAATACCTACGTGTTTCCTGAAGAAGCCGAGATCTGTATCAATCGCTATCGGAGTGAAACTCCTTCTTCAAGCTTGAGATGTGATACCGTTCGTGACAATTAGAACAGGCAACCGTCTGCTGACAATTTCTGGAGCTTTGGTTTTCAAAAGTATCGATCTCGATATAGTTGGATATCTCAAAGAAATATTTACAACTCTCGTGAAGAGGTCAAGAGCGAAATCATTCTCTATCTTTGTCAAAATGCATCCGTAAGTTGGTTACGTGATGTCGTTCCTGATTGTCATACCTTTGTAGCGTCTGATGGCCATATATTGAGCTGATGGTGTTTGAATTGGATGAAACCGATGTCTCATTGAAGCTAATGTCCATATAAACAAGTTTCATGAAGACATCGAATCCTAATTCGACCCGTAACAGGGTCAAAGAAGTATAATACGCTAAATGGTCAGAATGCTATGAGTTAAATAGACTTGAGAATGTGCAAAGCAGATAATGAAGCGCCTTAGCTTATTTCAAAAGCGTCCAGGGAAGCTAATCAAGCATCTTCTCAGAATACAGAACATTATGACGGGTGGAGAAGTAATTTTGAATGAAGTATTAAGATATTCAACGTCCAAACTTCACCAGAAAATGTGGTACCCTTTTCAATAAAGTTCTGAAGCATCAAGTACTGTGATATAAGAATATAAAAGTTTCAGCAACTCTAATAGAAGAAAGAGAAGAAAAGCGTGAATAAAGACAAAAGTACAAAAGCGGCAACAGCAAAAACACTGAAGATTGAAGTCAAGCATCTAATGCCGATAATCAAGCGTCGGAAACATCGTATTTTGAGGTACGCTCGTCCTATTGAAGTGATCTTGGTTTTGTTAGAGAGATAAGAGAAATACCTACGTGTTTCCTGAAGAAGCCGAGATCTGTATCAATCTCTATCGGAGTGAAATTCTTTCTTCAAGCTTGCGACGTGATACTGTTCATGACAATCGGAACATGCAATCGTCTGCTGAGAATTTCTGGAGATTTGGTGTTCAAAAGTATCGATCTTGATATCGTCGGAAATCTCAAAGAAATATTTACGACTCTCGTGAAGAGGTCAAGAGCGAAATCGATCTCTATCTTTGTCAAAATGCATCCGTAAGTTGGTGACGTGGTGCCGTTCCTGACTGTCATACCTTTGTAGCATCTGATGGCCATATATTGAGCTGATGGTGTTCGAATTGGATGAAACCGGTGTCCCATTAAAGCTTTGTAGCGTTATGAACAAGTTTCATGATGACATTGAATCCTAATTCGGCCTGTAACAGGGTCAAAGAAGCATAATACGCTAAATGGTCAAAATGCTATGAGTTAAACAGACTTGAGAATGTGCAAAGTAGATAACCAAGTGCCTTAGCTCATTTAAAAAGCGTCCAGTGAAGCTAATAAAGCATCTCCTCAGAATACAGAACATTATGTCGGGTGGAGAAGTAATTTTGAAAGAAGTATTAAGATATTCAACGTCTAACCTTGACCAGAAAATGAGGTCCCCTTTTCAATAAAGTTCTGAAACATCAAGTACTATAATGTAAGAATATAAAAGCTTCAGCAACTTTAATAGAAGAAAGGGAAAAAAAGCGTGAATAAAGACAAAAACACAAAAGCGGCAACAGCAAAAACACTGAAGATTGTAGTCAAGCATCTAATGCCGATAATCAAGCGTCCGAAACATCGTATTTTGAGGTACGCTCGTCCTAATGAAGTGATCTTGGTTTTGTTAGAGAGATAAGTGAAATACCTACGTGTTTCCTGAAGAAGCCAAGATCTGTATCAATCTCTATCAGAGTGAAATTCTTTCTTCAAGCTTGCGACGTGATACTGTTCATGACAATCAGAACATGCAACCGTCTGCTGAGAATTTCTGGAGCTTTGGTGTTCAAAAGTATCGATCTTGATATCGTCGGAAATCTCAAAGAAATATTTACGACTCTCGTGAAGAGGTCAAGAGCGAAATCAATCTCTATCTTTGTCAAAATGTATCCGTAAGTTGGTGACGTGGTGCCGTTCCTGACTGTCATACCTTTGTAGCGTCTGATGGCCATATACTGAGTTGATGGTGTTCGAATTGGATGAAGCCGGTGTCCCATTAAAGCTTTGTAGCGTTATGAACAAGTTTCATGATGACATCGAATCCTAATTCAACCAGTAATAGGGTCAAAGAAGCATAAGACCCTAAATGGTCAGAATGCTATGAGTTAAGCAGACTTGAGAATGTGCAAAGCAGATAACCAAGCGCCTTAGCTAATTTAAAAATTGTCCAGTGAAGCTAATCAAGCATCTTCTCAAAATACAGAACATTATGACGGGTGGAGAAGTAATTTTGAATGAAGTATTAAGATATTCAACGTCCAACCTTCACCAGAAAATGTGGTACCCTTTTCAATAAAGTTTTGAAGCATCAAGTACAGTACAAATAAGAATAAGATAAAAGCTTCAGCAACCCTAATGAAGAAGAAAAGGGAAAAAATATTTCTTGAAGAAAGATCATCAAAGGAGTAAAATTCAAGCAAAAGCAAAAGTACAAAAGCAACAGCAAAAACACTGAAGATTGAAGTCAAGCATCTAATGCCGATAATCAAGCGTCCGAAACATCGTATTTTGAGGTACGCTCATCCTATTGAAGTGATCTTGGTTTTGTTCGAGAGATAAGAGAAATACCTACGTGTTTCCTGAAGAAGCAGAGATCTGTATCAATCTCTATTGGAGTGAAATTCTTTCTTCAGGCTTGCGACGTGATAATGTTCGTGACAATCAGAACATGCAACCGTCTGCTGACAATTTCTGGAGCTTTGGTGTTCAAAAGTATCGATCTTGATATCGTTGGAAATCTCAAAGAAATATTTACAACTCTCGTGAAGAGGTCATGAGCGAAATCGATCTCTATCTTTGTCAAAATGCATCCGTAAGTTGGTGATGTGGTGCCGTTCCTGATTGTCATACCTTTGTAGCGTCTGATGGCCATATATTGAGATGATGGTGTTCGAATTGGATTAAACCGGTGTCTCATTGAAGCTAATGTCCATATAAACAAGTTTCATGAAGACATCAAATCCTAATTCGACCAGTAACAGGGTCAAAGAAGTATAATACGCTAAATGGTCAGAATGCTATGAGTTAAATAGACTTGAGAATGTGCAAAGCAGATAACCAAGCGCCTTAGCTAATTTTAAAAGCATCTAGTGAAGCTAATAAAGCGTCTCCTCAGAATACAGAACATTATGCCGGGAGGAGAAGTAATTTTGAAAGAAGTATTAAGATATTCAATGTCTAACCTTGACCAGAAAATGAGGTACCCTTTTCAATAAAGTTCTGAAACATAAAGTACTGTAATGTAAGAATATAAAAGCTTCAGCAACTCTAATAGAAGAAAGAGAAAAAAAGCGTGAATAAAGACAAAAGTACAAAAGCGGCAATAGCAAAAACACTGAAGATTGAAGTCAAGCATCTAATGCCGATAATCAAGCGTCCGAAACATCGTATTTTGAGGTACGCTCGTCCTATTGAAGTGATCTTGGTTTTGTTAGAGAGATAAGAGAAATACCTACGTGTTTCCTGAAGAAGCCGAGATCTGTATCAATCTCTATCGGAGTGAAATTCTTTCTTCAAGCTTGCGACGTGATACTGTTCATGACAATCAGAACATGCAACCGTCTGCTGAGAATTTCTGGAGCTTTGATGTTCAAAAGTATCGATCTTGATATCGCCGGAAATCTCAAAGAAATATTTACAACTCTCGTGAAGAGGTCAAGAGCGAAATCGATCTCTATCTTTGTCAAAATGCATCCGTAAGTTGGTGACGTGGTGCCGTTCCTGACTGTCATACCTTTGTAGCATCTGATGGCCATATATTGAGCTGATGGTGTTCGAATTGGATTAAACTGGTGTCTCATTGAAGCTAATGTCCTTATAAACAAGTTTCATGAAGACATCGAATCCTAATTCGACCAGTAAAAGGGTGAAAGAAGTATAATACGCTAACTGTTCAGAATGCTATGAGTTAAACAGACTTGAGAATGTGCAAAGCAGATAACCAAGCGCCTTAACTAAGTTAAAAACCGTCCAGTGAAGCTAATAAAGCGTCTCCTCAGAATACAGAACATTATGCCGGGTGGAGAAGTAATTTTGAAAGAAGTATTAAGATATTAAACGTCTAACCTAGACCAGAAAATGAGGTACCCTTTACAATAAAGTTCTGAAACATCAAGTACTGTAATATAAGAATATAAAAGCTTCAGTAACTCTAATAGAAGAAAGAGAAGAAAACCGTAAATAAAGACAAAAGTACAAAAGCGGCAACAGCAAAAACACTGAAGATTGAATTCAAGCATCTGCTGCCGATAATCAAGCGTCCGAAACGTCGTATTTTGAGGTACTCTCGTCCTATTGAAGTGATCTTGGTTTTGTTAGAAAGATAAGAGAAATACCTACGTGTTTCCTGAAGAAGCCGAGATCTGTATGAATCTCTATCGGAGTGAAATTCTTTCTTCAAGCTTACGATGTGATACTGTTCGTGACAATCAGAACATGCAACCGTCTGCTGAAAATTTCTGGAGCTTTGGTGTTCAAAAGTATCGATCTTGATATTGTTGGAAATCTCAAAGAAATGCTTACAACTCTCGTGAAGAGGCCAAGAGCGAAATCGATCTCTATCTTTGTCAAAATGCATCCATAAGTTGGTGACGTGATGGCGTTCCTGACTGTCATACCTTTGTAGCGTCTGATGGCCATATATTGAGCTGATGGTCTTCGAATTGGATGAAACCAGTGTCCCATTAAATCTTTGTTGCGTTATGAACAAGTTTCATGATGACATCGAATCCTAATTTGGCGAGTAACAAGGTCAAAGAAGCATAATACGCTAAATGGTCAGAATGCTATGAGTAAAACAGACTTGGGATTGTGCAAAGCAGATAACCAAGCGCCGTAGCTCATTTAAAATTCACCTAGTGAATCTAATCAAGCGTCTACTCAGAGTACAGAACATTATGATGGGTGGAGAAGCAATTTTGATTGAAGTATTAAGATATTCAACGTCCCACCTTGACCAGAAAATGAGGTACCCTTTTCAATAAAGTTCTGAAGCATCATGTATTGTAATATAAGAATATAAAAGCTTCAGCAACTCTAATAGAAGAAAGAGGAGAAAAGCGTGAATAAAGACAAAAGTACAAAAGCGGTAACAGCAAAAAAACTAAAGATTAAAGTCAAGCGTCTACTGCCGATAATCAAGTGTCCGAAATATCTTATTTTGAGATACGCTCGTCTTATTGAAGTAATCTTGGTTTTGTTAGAAAGATAAGAGAAATACCTACGTGGTACCTGATGAAGCAAGGATCTGTATCAATCTCTATCAGAGTGAAATTCCTTCTTCAAGCTTGAGATGTGATATTGTTCGTGACAAAAGTCGAAAAGCGGCAACAGAAAAAACACTGAAGATCGAAGTCTTTGTTGCCGATAACCAAGCGTCCGAAAGGTCGTATTTTATGGTACGCTCGTCCGAATGAAGTGATCTTGGTTTTGTTAGAAAGATACGAGAAATGCCTACATGTTTCTTGAAGAAGCCGAGACCTGTATCAATATCTATCGGTGTGAAATTCCTTCTTCAGGCTTGAGATGTGATACTGTTCCTGACAATCAGAACATGCAACCGTCTGCTGACAATTTCTGGAGTTTTGGGTGTTCAAAAGTATCGATCTTGGTATCGTTGGAAGGCTCAAAGAAATATCTGCAACTCTCGTGAAGAGGCCAAGAGCGAAATCGATCTCTATCTTTGCCAAAATGCACTCGTAAGTT
Organism: Ammopiptanthus mongolicus; assembly: GCA_039655645.1. Classification (NCBI taxonomy): domain Eukaryota; kingdom Viridiplantae; phylum Streptophyta; class Magnoliopsida; order Fabales; family Fabaceae; genus Ammopiptanthus; species Ammopiptanthus mongolicus. The sequence continues at coordinate 62,238,234 of CM077346.1, read as the reverse complement.
GGTGACGTGATGCCGTTCCTGACTGTCATACCTTTGTAGCGTCTGATGGCCATATATTGAGCTGATGGTCTTCGAGTTGGATGAAACCAGTGTCTCATTAAATCTTTGCTGCGTTATGAACAACTTTCATGATTACATCGAATCCTAATTCGGCGAGTAATAGGGTCAAAGAACCATAATACGCTAAATGGTCAGAATGCTATGAGTAAAACATACTTGAGAATGTGCAAAGCAGATAACCAAGCGCCTTAGCTAAGTTAAAAACCAACCAGTGAAGCTAATAAAGCGACTCCTCAGAATACAGAACATTATGCCGGGTGGAGAAGTAATTTTGAAAGAAGTATTAAGATATTCAACGTCCAACCTTGACCAGAAAATGAGGTACCCTTTACAATAAAGTTCTGAAACATCAAGTACTGTAATATAAGAATGTAAAAGCTTCAGCAACTCTAATAGAAGAAAGAGAAGAAAAGCGTGAATAAAGGCAAGAGTACAAAAGCGGCAACAGCAAAAACACTGATGATTGAATTCAAGCATCTGCTGCCGATAATCAAGCGTCCGAAATGTCGTATTTCGAGGTACTCTCGTCCTATTGAAGTGATCTTTGTTTTGTTAGAAAGATAAGAGAAATACCTACATGTTTCCTGAAGAAGCCGAGATCTGTATCAATCTCTATCGGAGTGAAATTCTTTCTTCAAGCTTACGATGTGACACTGTTCGTGACAATCAGAACATGCAACCGTCTGCTGAAAATTTCTGGAGCTTTGGTGTTCAAAAGATATCGTTGGAAATCTCAAAGAAATATTTACAACTCTTGTGAAGAGGCCAAGAGCGAAATCGATCCCTATCTTTGTCAAAATGCATCCATAAGTTGGTAAAGTGATGGCGTTCCTGACTGTCATACCTTTGTAGCGTCTGATGGCCATATATTGAGCTGATGGTCTTCGAATTGGATGAAACCAGTGTCTCATTAAATCTTTGTTGCGTTTTGAACAAGTTTCATGATGACATCGAATCCTAATTCGGCGAGTAACAGGGTCAAAGAAGCATAATACGCTAAATGGTCAGAATGCTATGAGTAAAACAGACTTGAGAATGTTCAAAGCAGATAACCAAGCGCCTTAGCTAAGTTAAAAACCGTCCAGTGAAGCTAATAAAGCATCTCCTCAGAATACAGAACATTATGCCGGGTGGAGAAGTAATTTTGAAAGATGTATTAAGATATTCAACGTCTAACCTTGACCAGAAAATGAGGTACCCTTTACAATAAAGTTCTGAAACATCAAGTACTGTAATATAAGAATGTAAAAGCTTCAGCAACTCTAATAGAAGAAAGAGAAGAAAAGCGTGAATAAAGGCAAGAGTACAAAAGCGGCAACAGCAAAAACACTGATGATTGAATTCAAGCATCTGCTGCCGATAATCAAGCGTCCGAAATGTCGTATTTCGAGGTACTCTCGTCCTATTGAAGTGATCTTTGTTTTGTTAGAAAGATAAGAGAAATACCTACATGTTTCCTGAAGAAGCCGAGATCTGTATCAATCTCTATCGGAGTGAAATTCTTTCTTCAAGCTTACGATGTGACACTGTTCGTGACAATCAGAACATGCAACCGTCTGCTGAAAATTTCTGGAGCTTTGGTGTTCAAAAGATATCGTTGGAAATCTCAAAGAAATATTTACAACTCTTGTGAAGAGGCCAAGAGCGAAATCGATCCCTATCTTTGTCAAAATGCATCCATAAGTTGGTAAAGTGATGGCGTTCCTGACTGTCATACCTTTGTAGCGTCTGATGGCCATATATTGAGCTGATGGTCTTCGAATTGGATGAAACCAGTGTCTCATTAAATCTTTGTTGCGTTTTGAACAAGTTTCATGATGACATCGAATCCTAATTCGGCGAGTAACAGGGTCAAAGAAGCATAATACGCTAAATGGTCAGAATGCTATGAGTAAAACAGACTTGAGAATGTTCAAAGCAGATAACCAAGCGCCTTAGCTAAGTTAAAAACCGTCCAGTGAAGCTAATAAAGCATCTCCTCAGAATACAGAACATTATGCCGGGTGGAGAAGTAATTTTGAAAGATGTATTAAGATATTCAACGTCTAACCTTGACCAGAAAATGAGGTACCCTTTACAATAAAGTTCTGAAACATCAAGTACTGTAATATAAGAATATAAAAGCTTCAGCAACTCTAATAGAAGAAAGAGAAGAAAAGCGTGAATAAATACAAAATTACAAAAGCGGCAACAGCAAAAACACTGAAGATTGAATTCAAGCATCTGCTGCCGATAATCAAGCGTCCGAAACGTCGTATTTTGAGGTACTCTCGTCCTATTGAAGTGATCTTGGTTTTGTTTGAAAGATAAGAGAAATACCTACGTGTTTCCTGAAGAAGTCGAGATCTGTATCAATCTCTATCAGAGTGAAATTCTTTCTTCAAGCTTACGATGTGATACTGTTCGTGACAATCAGAACATGCAACCGTCTGCTGAAAATTTCTGGAGCTTTGGTGTTCAAAAGTATCGATCTTGATATCGTTGGAAATCTCAAAGAAATACTTACAACTCTCGTGAAGAGGCCAAGAGCGAAATCGATCTCTATCTTTGTCAAAATGCATCCATAAGTTGGTGACATGATGGCGTTCCTGACTGTCATACCTTTGTAGCGCCTGATGGCCATATATTCAGCTGATGGTGTTCGAATTGGATGAAACCGGTATCTCATTAAATCTTTGTTGCGTTATGAACAAGTTTCATGATGACATCGAATCCTAATTCGGCGAGTAACAGGGTCAAAGAAGCATAATACGCCAAATGGTCAGAGTGCTATGAGTTAAACAGACTTGATAATGTGCAAAGCAGATAAGCAAGCGCCGTACGTAGCTCATTTAAAAAGCGCCCAGTGAAGCTAAACAAGCATCTAAACAGAGTACAGAACATTATGATGGGTGGAGAAGTAATTTCGAATGAAGTATTAAGATATTCAACGTCCCACCTTGACCAGAAAATGAGGTACCCTTTTCAATAAAGTTCTGAAGCATCAAGTACTGTAATATAAGAATATAAAACCTTCAGCAACTCTAATAGTAGATAGAGAAAAAAAGCGAGAATAAAGACAAAAGTACAAAAGCGGCAACAGCAAAAACACTAAAGTCTGCTGCCGATAATGAAGCTTCCGAAACATCGTATTTTGAGGTACGCCCGTCCTATTGAAGTGATCTTGGTTTTATTCGAAAGATAAGAGAAATACCTACCTGTTTCCTGAAGAAGTCGAGATTTGTATCAATCTCTATCGGAGTGAAATTCCTTTTTCAAGCATGAGGTGTGGTACGGTTTGTTAAAATTCGAATATGGAACCTCCTGCTGACAATTTCTGGAGATTTGGGTGTTCAAAAGTATCGATCTTGGAATCGTTGGAAGGCTCAAAGAAATATCTGCAACTCTCGTGAAGAGGTCAAGAGCGAAATCGATCTCTATCTTTGTCAAAATATATCCGTAAGTTGGTGACGTGATGCTGTTCCTGACTGTCATACCTTTGTAGCGTCTGATGGCCATATATTGAGCTGATGGTGTTCGAATTAGATTAAATCGGTGTCTCATTAAAGCTTTATAGCGTTATGAACCTGTTTCATGAAGACATGGAATCCTAATTCGGCCAGTAACAGGGTCAAAGAAGCATAATATGCTAAATGGTCAGAATGCTATGTGTTAAACAGACTTGATAATGTGCAAAGCAGATAACTAAGCGCCGTACGTAGCTCATTTAAAAAGCGCCCAGTGAAGCTAAACAAGCGTCTAATCAGAGTACAGAACATTATGATGGGTGGAGAAGTAATTTTGAATGAAGTATTAAGATATTCAACGTCCCACCTTGACCAGAAAATGAGGTACCCTTTTCAATAAAGTTCTGAAGCATCAAGTACTGTAATATAAGAATATAAAACCTTCAGCAACTCTAATAGAAGATAGAGAAAAAAAGCGTGAATAAAGACAAAAGTACAAAAGCGGCAACAGCAAAAACACTGAAGTCTGCTGCCGATAATGAAGCTTCCGAAACATCGTATTTTGAGGTACGCCCGTCCTATTGAAGTGATCTTGGTTTTGTTAGAAAGATAAGAGAAATACCTACGTGTGTCCTGAAGAAGCCGAGATCTGTATCAATCTCTATCGGAGTGAAATTCCTTCTTCAAGCTTGAGATGTGATATTGTTCTTAACAAAAGTACAAAAGCGGCAACAGCAAAAACACTAAAGATTGAAGTCAAGAGTATGTTGCCGCTAGGCAAGCATCTGAAACGTCGTATTTTGAGGTATGCTCGTCCTATTGAAGTGATCTTGGTTTTTTTAGATAGATAAGAGAAATACCTACCTGTTTCCTGAAGAAGTCAAGATTTGTGTCAATCTCTATCGGAGTGAAATTCCTTTTTCAAGCATGAGGTGTGATACGGTTTGTTAAAATTTGAATATGCAACCTCCTGCTGACAATTTCTGGAGATTTGGGTGTTCAAAAGTATCGATCTTGGAATCGTTGGAAGGCTCAGAGAAATATCTGCAACTCTCGTGAAGAGGTCAAGAGCGAAATCAATCTCTATCTTTGTCAAAATATATCCGTAAGTTGGTGACGTGATGCCGTTCCTGACTGTCATACCTTTGTAGCGTCTGATGGCCATATATTGAGCTGAGGGTGTTCGAATTAGATTAAATGGGTGTCTCATTAAAGCTTTGTAGCGTTATGAACATGTTTCAAGAAGACATGGAATCCTAATTCGGCCAGTGACAGGGTCAAAGAAGCATAATACGCAAAATGGTCAGAATGCTATGAGTTAAACAGACTTGATAATGTGCAAAGCAGATAACCAAGCGCCGTAGCTCATTTAAAAAGCACCCAGTGAAGCTAAACAACCGTCTACTCAGAGTACAGAACATTATGATGGGTGGAGAAGTAATTTTGAATGAAGTATTAAGATATTCAACGTCCCACCTTGACCAGAAAATGAGGTACCCTTTTCAATAAAGTTCTGAAGCATCATGTACTATAATATAAGAATATAAAAGCTTCAGCAACTCTAATAGAAGAAAGAGAAGAAAAGCGTGAATAAAGACAAAAGTATTAAAGCGGTAACAGCAAAAAAACTGAAGATTAAAGTTAAGCCGCTACTACCGAAAATCAAGCGTCCGAAATATCGTATTTTGAGATACGCTCGTCATATTGAAGTGATATTGGTTTTGTTAGAAAGATAAGAGAAATACCTACGTGTTTCCTGAAGAAGCCAAGATCTGTATCAATCTCTATCGGAGTGAAATTCCCTCTTCAAGCTTGAGATGTGATATTGTTTGTGACAAAAGTAGAAAAGTGGCAACAGCAAAAACACTGAAGATTGAAGTCAAGCGTCTGCTGCCGATAATCAAGCGTCCGAAACATCGTATTTTGAGGTATGCTTGTCCTATTGAATTGATCTTGGTTTTATTAGAAAGATAAGAGAAATGCCTAGGGGTTTCCTGAAGAAGCCGAGATCTATATCAATCCCTATCGTAGTGAAATTCTTTCTTCAAGCTTATAATGTGATACTGTTCGTGACAATCAGAATATGCAACCGTCTGTTGACAATTTCTGGAGCTTTGGTGTTCAAAAGTATCAATCTTGATATCGTTGGAAATCTCAAATAAATATTTACAACTCTCGTGAAGAGGCCAAGAGCGAAATCGATCTCTATCTTTGTCAAAATGCATCCGTAAGTTGGTGACGTGATGCCGTTCCTGACTGTCATACCTTTGTAGCGTCTAATGACCACATATTGAACTGATGGTGTTCGGATTAGATAAAACCAGTGTCTCATTTGTAGCGATATGAACAAGTTTCATGAAGACATGGAATCCTAATTCGGCCAGTGACAGGGTCAAAGAAGCATAATACGCTGAATGGTCAGAATGCTATGCGTTAAACAGACTTGATAATGTGCAAAGCAGATTACCAAGCGCCGTAGCTCATTTAAAAAGCGCCCAGTGAAGCTAAACAAGCGTCTACTCAGAGTACAGAACAATATGATGGGTGGAGAAGTAATTTTGAATGAAGTATTAAGATATTCAACGTCCCACCTTGACCAGAAAATGAGGTACCCTTTTCAATAAAGTTCTGAAGCATCATGTACTATAATATAAGAATATAAAAGCTTCAGCAACTCTAATAGAAGAAAGAGAAGAAAAGCGTGAATAAAGACAAAAGTACAAAAGCGGTAACAGCAAAAAAACTGAAGATTAAATTCAAGCGTCTACTGCCGATAATCAAGCGTCCGAAATATCGTATTTTGAGATACGCTCGTCATATTGAAGTGATATTGGTTTTGTTAGAAAGATAAGAGAAATACCTACGTGTTTCCTGAAGAAGCCAAGATCTGTATCAATCTCTATCGGAGTGAAATTCCTTTTTCAAGCTTGAGATATGATATTGTCCGTGACAAAAGTAGAAAAGCGGCAACAGCAAAAACACTGAAGATTGAAGTCAAGCGTCTGCTGCCGATAATCAAACGTCCGAAACATCGAATTTTGAGGTACACTTGTCCTATTGAAGTGATCTTGGTTTTGTTAGAAAGATAAGAGAAATACCTACGTGTTTCCTGAAGAAGCCGAGATCTGTATCAATCTCTATCGGAGTTAAATTCCTTTTTCAAGCTTGAGATGTGATACTGTTCGTGACAATCAAAACATGCAACCGTCTGCTGACAATTTCTGGAGCTTTGGTGTTCAAAAATATCGATCTTCATATCGTTGGAAATCTCAAAGAAATATTTACAACTCTCGTGAAGAGGTCAAGAGCGAAATCGATCTCTATTTTTGTCAAAATGCATCCGTAAGTTGGTGACGTGATGCCGTTCCTGACTGTCATACCTGTGTAGCGTCTGATGGCCATATATTGAATTGATGGTGTTCGGATTAGATTAAACCGGTGTCTCATTAAAGCATTGTAGCGTTATGAACAAGTTTCTTGAAGACATCGAATCCAAATTCGGCCAGTAACAGGGTCAAAGAAGCACAATAAGGTAAATGGTCAGAATGCTGTGAGTTAAACAGACTTGAGAATGTGCAAAGCAGATAACCAAGCGCCTTAGCTCATTTAAAAAGTGTCCAGTGAAGCTAATCAAGCATCTTCTCAGAGTACAGAACATTATGATGGGTGGAGAAGTAATTTTAAATGATGTATTAAGATATTCAACGTCCCACCTTGACCAGAAAATGAGGTACACTTTTCAATAAAGTTCTGAAGCATCAAGTACTGTAATATAAGAATATAAAACGTTCAACAACTCTAATAGAAGATAGAGAGAAAAAGCGTGAATAAAGACAAAAGTACAAAAGCGGCAACATCAAAAACACTGAAGTCTGCTACCGATAATGAAGCGTCCGAAAAATCGTATTTTGAGGTACGCCCGTCCTATTGAAGTGATCTTGGTTTTGTTAGAAAGATAAGAGAAGTACCTACGTGTTTCCTGAAGAACCCGAGATCTGTATCAATCTCTATCGGAGTGAAATTCCTTCTTCAAGTTTGAGATGAGATATTGTTCGTGACAAAAGTACAAAAGCGGCAACAGCAAAAACACTAAAGATTGAAGTCAAGAGTCTGTTGCCGCTATTCAAGCGTCTGAAACGTCGTATTTTGAGGTACGCTCGTCCAATTGAAGTGATATTGGTTTTGTTAGAAAGATAAGAGAAATACCTACCTGTTTCCTGAAGAAGTCAAGATTTGTATCAATCTCTATCGGAGTGAAATTCCTTTTTCAAGCATGAGGTGTGATACGGTTTGTTAAAATTCGAATATGCAACCTCCTGCTGACAATTTTTGGAGATTTGGGTGTTCAAAAGTATCGATCTTGGAATCGTTGGAAGGCTCAAAGAAATATCTGCAACTCTCGTGAAAGAGGTCAAGAGCGAAATCGATCTCTATCTTTGTCAAAATATATCCGTAAGTTGGTGACGTGATGCCGTTCCTGACTGTCATACCTTTGTAGCGTCTGATGGCCATATATTGAGCTGAGGGTGTTCGAATTAGATTAAATGGGTGTCTCATTAAAGCTTTGTAGCGTTATGAACATGTTTCAAGAAGACATGGAATCCTAATTCGGCCAGTGACAGGGTCAAAGAAGCATAATACGCAAAATGGTCAGAATGCTATGAGTTAAACAGACTTGATAATGTGCAAAGCAGATAACCAAGCGCCGTAGCTCAATTAAAAAGCACCCAGTGAAGCTAAACAACCGTCTACTCAGAGTACAGAACATTATGATGGGTGGAGAAGTAATTTTGAATGAAGTATTAAGATATTCAACGTCCCACCTTGACCAGAAAATGAGGTACCCTTTTCAATAAAGTTCTGAAGCATCATGTACTATAATATAAGAATATAAAAGCTTCAGCAACTCCAATAGAAGAAAGAGAAGAAAAGCGTGAATAAAGACAAAAGTATAAAAGCGGTAACAGCAAAAAAACTGAAGATTAAAGTTAAGCAGCTACTACCGAAAATCAAGCGTCCGAAATATCGTATTTTGAGATACGCTCGTCATATTGAAGTGATATTGGTTTTGTTAGAAAGATAAGAGAAATACCTACGTGTTTCCTGAAGAAGCCAAGATCTGTATCAATCTCTATCGGAGTGAAATTCCCTCTTCAAGCTTGAGATGTGATATTGTTTGTGACAAAAGTAGAAAAGTGGCAACAGCAAAAACACTGAAGATTGAAGTCAAGCGTCTGCTGCCGATAATCAAGCGTCCGAAACATCGTATTTTGAGGTATGCTTGTCCTATTGAATTGATCTTGGTTTTATTAGAAAGATAAGAGAAATGCCTAGGGGTTTCCTGAAGAAGCCGAGATCTATATCAATCCCTATCGTAGTGAAATTCTTTCTTCAAGCTTATAATGTGATACTGTTCGTGACAATCAGAATATGCAACCGTCTGTTGACAATTTCTGGAGCTTTGGTGTTCAAAAATATCGATCTTCATATAGTTGGAAATCTCAAAGAAATATTTACAACTCTCGTGAAGAGGTCAAGAGCGAAATCGATCTCTATTTTTGTCAAAATGCATCCGTAAGTTGGTGACGTGATGCCGTTCCTGACTGTCATACCTGTGTAGCGTCTGATGGCCATATATTGAATTGATGGTGTTCGGATTAGATTAAACCGGTGTCTCATTAAAGCATTGTAGCGTTATGAACAAGTTTCTTGAAGACATCGAATCCAAATTCGGCCAGTAACAGGGTCAAAGAAGCACAATAAGGTAAATGGTCAGAATGCTGTGAGTTAAACAGACTTGAGAATGTGCAAAGCAGATAACCAAGCGCCTTAGCTCATTTAAAAAGTGTCCAGTGAAGCTAATCAAGCATCTTCTCAGAGTACAGAACATTATGATGGGTGGAGAAGTAATTTTGAATGATGTATTAAGATATTCAACGTCCCACCTTGACCAGAAAATGAGGTACACTTTTCAATAAAGTTCTGAAGCATCAAGTACTGTAATATAAGAATATAAAACGTTCAACAACTCTAATAGAAGATAGAGAGAAAAAGCGTGAATAAAGACAAAAGTACAAAAGCGGCAACATCAAAAACACTGAAGTCTGCTACCGATAATGAAGCGTCCGAAAAATCGTATTTTGAGGTACGCCCGTCCTATTGAAGTGATCTTGGTTTTGTTAGAAAGATAAGAGAAGTACCTACGTGTTTCCTGAAGAACCCGAGATCTGTATCAATCTCTATCGGAGTGAAATTCCTTCTTCAAGTTTGAGATGAGATATTGTTCGTGACAAAAGTACAAAAGCGGCAACAGCAAAAACACTAAAGATTGAAGTCAAGAGTCTGTTGCCGCTATTCAAGCGTCTGAAACGTCGTATTTTGAGGTACGCTCGTCCAATTGAAGTGATATTGGTTTTGTTAGAAAGATAAGAGAAATACCTACCTGTTTCCTGAAGAAGTCAAGATTTGTATCAATCTCTATCGGAGTGAAATTCCTTTTTCAAGCATGAGGTGTGATACGGTTTGTTAAAATTCGAATATGCAACCTCCTGCTGACAATTTTTGGAGATTTGGGTGTTCAAAAGTATCGATCTTGGAATCGTTGGAAGGCTCAAAGAAATATCTGCAACTCTCGTGAAAGAGGTCAAGAGCGAAATCGATCTCTATCTTTGTCAAAATATATCTGTAAGTTGGTGACGTGATGTCGTTCCTGACTGTCATTCCTTTGTAGCGTCTGATGGCCATATATTGAGCTGATGGTGTTCAAATTAGATTAAATCGGTGTCTCATTAAAGCTTTGTAGCGTTATGAACATGTTTCAAGAAGACATGGAATCCTAATTCGGCCAGTGACAGGGTCAAAGAAGCATAATACGCTAAATGGTCAGAATGCTATGAGTTAAACAGACTTGATAATGTGCAAAGCAGATAACCAAGCGCCGTAGCTCAATTAAAAAGCACCCAGTGAAGCTAAACAACCGTCTACTCAGAGTACAGAACATTATGATGGGTGGAGAAGTAATTTTGAATGAAGTATTAAGATATTCAACGTCCCACCTTGACCAGAAAATGAGGTACCCTTTTCAATAAAGTTCTGAAGCATCATGTACTATAATATAAGAATATAAAAGCTTCAGCAACTCCAATAGAAGAAAGAGAAGAAAAGCGTGAATAAAGACAAAAGTATAAAAGCGGTAACAGCAAAAAAACTGAAGATTAAAGTTAAGCAGCCACTACCGAAAATCAAGCGTCCGAAATATCGTATTTTGAGATACGCTCGTCATATTGAAGTGATATTGGTTTTGTTAGAAAGATAAGAGAAATACCTACGTGTTTCCTGAAGAAGCCAAGATCTGTATCAATCTCTATCGGAGTGAAATTCCCTCTTCAAGCTTGAGATGTGATATTGTTTGTGACAAAAGTAGAAAAGTGGCAACAGCAAAAACACTGAAGATTGAAGTCAAGCGTCTGCTGCCGATAATCAAGCGTCCGAAACATCGTATTTTGAGGTATGCTTGTCCTATTGAATTGATCTTGGTTTTATTAGAAAGATAAGAGAAATGCCTAGGGGTTTCCTGAAGAAGCCGAGATCTATATCAATCCCTATCGTAGTGAAATTCTTTCTTCAAGCTTATAATGTGATACTGTTCGTGACAATCAGAATATGCAACCGTCTGTTGACAATTTCTGGAGCTTTGGTGTTCAAAAATATCGATCTTCATATAGTTGGAAATCTCAAAGAAATATTTACAACTCTCGTGAAGAGGTCAAGAGCGAAATCGATCTCTATTTTTGTCAAAATGCATCCGTAAGTTGGTGACGTGATGCCGTTCCTGACTGTCATACCTGTGTAGCGTCTGATGGCCATATATTGAATTGATGGTGTTCGGATTAGATTAAACCGGTGTCTCATTAAAGCATTGTAGCGTTATGAACAAGTTTCTTGAAGACATCGAATCCAAATTCGGCCAGTAACAGGGTCAAAGAAGCACAATAAGGTAAATGGTCAGAATGCTGTGAGTTAAACAGACTTGAGAATGTGCAAAGCAGATAACCAAGCGCCTTAGCTCATTTAAAAAGTGTCCAGTGAAGCTAATCAAGCATCTTCTCAGAGTACAGAACATTATGATGGGTGGAGAAGTAATTTTGAATGATGTATTAAGATATTCAACGTCCCACCTTGACCAGAAAATGAGGTACACTTTTCAATAAAGTTCTGAAGCATCAAGTACTGTAATATAAGAATATAAAACGTTCAACAACTCTAATAGAAGATAGAGTGAAAAAGCGTGAATAAAGACAAAAGTACAAAAGCGGCAACATCAAAAACACTGAAGTCTGCTACCGATAATGAAGCGTCCGAAAAATCGTATTTTGAGGTACGCCCGTCCTATTGAAGTGATCTTGGTTTTGTTAGAAAGATAAGAGAAGTACCTACGTGTTTCCTGAAGAACCCGAGATCTGTATCAATCTCTATCGGAGTGAAATTCCTTCTTCAAGTTTGAGATGAGATATTGTTCGTGACAAAAGTACAAAAGCGGCAACAGCAAAAACACTAAAGATTGAAGTCAAGAGTCTGTTGCCGCTATTCAAGCGTCTGAAACGTCGTATTTTGAGGTACGCTCGTCCAATTGAAGTGATATTGGTTTTGTTAGAAAGATAAGAGAAATACCTACCTGTTTCCTGAAGAAGTCAAGATTTGTATCAATCTCTATCGGAGTGAAATTCCTTTTTCAAGCATGAGGTGTGATACGGTTTGTTAAAATTCGAATATGCAACCTCCTGCTGACAATTTTTGGAGATTTGGGTGTTCAAAAGTATCGATCTTGGAATCGTTGGAAGGCTCAAAGAAATATCTGCAACTCTCGTGAAAGAGGTCAAGAGCGAAATCGATCTCTATCTTTGTCAAAATATATCTGTAAGTTGGTGACGTGATGTCGTTCCTGACTGTCATTCCTTTGTAGCGTCTGATGGCCATATATTGAGCTGATGGTGTTCAAATTAGATTAAATCGGTGTCTCATTAAAGCTTTGTAGCGTTATGAACATGTTTCAAGAAGACATGGAATCCTAATTCGGCCAGTGACAGGGTCAAAGAAGCATAATACGCTAAATGGTCAGAATGCTATGAGTTAAACAGACTTGATAATGTGCAAAGCAGATAACCAAGCGCCGTAGCTCATTTAAAAAGTGCCCAGTGAAGCTAAACAACCGACTACTCAGAGTACAGAACATTATGATGGGTGGAAAAGTAATTTTGAATGAAGTATTAAGATATTCAACGTCCCACCTTGACCAGAAAATGAGGTACCCTTTTCAATAAAGTTCTGAAGCATCATGTACTATAATATAAGAATATAAAAGCTTCAGCAACTCTAATAGAAGAAAGAGAAGAAAAGCGTGAATAAAGACAAAAGTATAAAAGCGGTAACAGCAAAAAAATTGAAGATTCAAGTCAAGCATCTACTGCCGATAATCAAGCGTCCGAAATATCGTATTTTGAGATACGCTCGTCATATTGAAGTGATATTTGTTTTGTTAGAAAGATAAGAGAAATACCTACGTGTTTCCTGAAGAAGCCAAGATCTGTATCAATCTCTACCGGAGTGAAATTCCTTCTTCAAGCTTGAGATGTGATATTGTTCGTGACAAAAGTAGAAAAGCGGCAACAATAAAAACACTGAAGATTGAAATCAAGCGTCTGCTGCCGATAATCAAACGTCCGAAACATCAAAATTTGAGGTACACTTGTCCTATTGAAGTGATCTTGGTTTTGTTCGAAAGATAGGAGAAATACCTACTTGTTTCCTGAAGAAGCCGAGATCTGTATCAATCTCTATCGGAGTTAAATTCCTTTTTCAAGCTTGAGATGTGATACTGTTCGTGACAATCAAAACATGCAACCGTCTGCTGACAATTTCTAGAGATTTGGTGTTTAAAAATATCGACCTTCATATCGTTGGAAATCTCAAAGAAATATTTACAACTCTCGTGCAGAGGTCAAGAGCGAAATCGATCTCTATCTTTGTCAAAATGCATCCGTAAGTTGGTGACGTGATGCCGTTCCTGACTGTCATACCTTTGTAGCGTCTGATGGCCATATATTGAATTGATGGTGTTCGGATTAGATGAAACCGGAGTCTCATTAAAACATTGTAGCGTTATGAACAAGTTTCATGAAGACATCGAATCCAAATTCGGCCAGTAACAGGGTCAAAGAAGCACAATACGGTAAATGGTCAGAATGCTGTGAGTTAAACAGACTTGAGAATGTGCAAAGCAGATAACCAAGCGCCTTAGCTCATTTAAAAAGTGTCCAGTGAAGCTAATCAAGCATCTTCTCAGAGTACAGAACATTATGATGGGTTGAGAAGTAATTTCGAATGATGTATTAAGATATTCAACGTCCCACCTTGACCAGAAAATGAGGTACACTTTTCAATAAAGTTCTGAAGCATCAAGTACTGTAATATAAGAATATAAAACCTTCAGCAACTCTAATAGAAGATAGAGAAAAAAAGCATGAATAAAGACAAAAGTACAAAAGCGGCAACAGCAAAAACACTGAAGTCTGCTACCGATAATGAAGCTTCCGAAACATCGTATTTTGAGGTACGCCCGTCCTATTAAAGTGATCTTGGTTTTGTTAGAAAGATAAGAGAAATACCTACGTGTTTCATGAAGAAGCCGAGATCTGTATCAATTTCTATAGGAGTGAAATTCCTTCTTCAAGCTTGAGATGTGATATTGTTCGTGACAAAAGTACAAAAGCGGCAACAGCAAAAACACTAAAGATTGAAGTCAAGAGTCTGTTGCCGCTAATCCAGCGTCTGAAACGTCGTATTTTGAGGTACGCTCGTCCTATTGAAGTGATCTTGGTTTTGTTAGAAAGATAAGAGAAATACCTACCTGTTTCCTGAAGAAGTCGAGATTTGTATCAATCTCTATCGGAGTGAAATTCCTTTTTCAAGCATGAGATGTGATACGGTTTGTTAAAATTCGAATATGCAGCAGGACAATTTCTGGAGATTTGGGTGTTCAAAAGTATCGATCTTGGAATCGTTGGAAGGCTCAAAGAAATATCTGCAACTCTCGTGAAGAGGTCAAGAGCGAAATCGATCTCTATCTTTGTCAAAATATATCCGTAAGTTGGTGACGTGATGCCGTTCCTGACTGTCATACCTTTGTAGCGTCTGATGGCCATATATTGAGATGATGGTGTTCGAATTAGATTAAATCGGTGTCTCATTAAAGCTTGGAGCGTTATGAACATGTTTCAAGAAGACATGGAATCCTAATTCGGCTACTGTGATAGGGTCAAAGAATCATAATACGCTAAATGGTCAGAATGCTATGAGTTAAACAGACTTGATAATGTGCAAAGCAGATAACCAAGCGCCGTAGCTCATTTAAAAAGCGCCCAGTGAAGCTAAACAACCGTCTACTCAGAGTACAGAACATTATGATGGGTGGAGAAGTAATTTTTAATGAAGTATTAAGATATTCAACGTCCCACCTTGACCAGAAAATGAGGTACCCTTTTCAATAAAGTTCTGAAGCATCATGCACTACAATATAAGAATATAAAAGCTTCAACAACTCTAATAGAAGAAAGAGAAGAAAAGCGTGAATAAAGACAAAAGTACAAAAGCGGTAACAGCAAAAAAACTGAAGATTAAATTCAAGCGTCTACTGCCGATAATCAAGCGTCCGAAATATCGTATTTTGAGATACGCTCGTCATATTGAAGTGATATTGGTTTTGTTAGAAAGATAAGAGAAATACCTACGTGTTTCCTGAAGAAGCCAAGATCTGTATCAATCTCTATCGGAGTGAATTTCCTTCTTCAAGCATGAGATGTGATATTGTTCGTGACAAAAGTACAAAAGCGACAACCACAAAAACACTGAAGATTGAAGTCAAGAGTCTATTGCAGATAATCAAGCCTCTGTAGCATCGTATTTTGAGGTACACCCGTCCTATTGAAGTGATCTTGGTTTTGTTAGAAAGATAAGAGAAATAGCTACGTTTTTCCTGAAGAAGCCGAGATCCGTATCAATCTCTATCGGAGTTAAATTCCTTTTTCAAGCTTGAGATGTGATACTGTTCGTGACAATCAAAACATGCAACCGTCTGCTGACAATTTCTGGAGCTTTGGTGTTCAAAAATATCGATCTTCATATCATTGGAAATCTCAAAGAAATATTTACAACTCTCGTGAAGAGGTCGAGCGAAATCGATCTCTATCTTTGTCAAAATGCATCCGTATGTTGGTGACGTGATGTCGTTCCTGACTGTCATACCTTTGTAGCGTCTCATGGCCCCATATTGAACTGATGGTGTTCGGATTAGATAAAACCGGTGTCTCATTTGTAGCGTTATGAACAAGTTTCATGAAGACATGGAATCCTAATTCGGCCAGTGACAGGGTCAAAGAACCATAATACGCTAAATGGTCAGAATGCTATGAGTTAAACAGACTTGATAACATGCAAAGCAGATAACCAAGCGCCGTAGCTCATTTAAAAAGCGCCCAATGAAGCTAAACAAGCGTCTACTCAGAGTACAGAACATTATGATGGGTGGAGAAGTAATTTTGAATGAAGTATTAAGATATTCAACGTCCCACCTTGACCAGAAAATGAGGTACCCTTTTCAATAAAGTTCTGAAGCATCAAGTACTGTAATATAAGAATATAAAACCTTCAGCAACTCTAATAGAAGATAGAGAAAAAAAGCTTGAATAAAGACAAAAGTACAAAAGCGGCAACAGCAAAAACACTGAAGTCTGCTGCCGATAATGAAGCTTCCGAAACATTGTATTTTGAGGTACGCCCGTCCTATTGAAGTGATATTGGTTTTGTTAGAAAGATAAGAGAAATACCTACGTGTTTCCTGAAGAAGCCAAGATCTGTATCAATCTCTATCGGAGTGAATTTCCTTCTTCAAGCATGAGATGTGATATTGTTCGTGACAAAAGTACAAAAGCGACAACCACAAAAACACTGAAGATTGAAGTCAAGAGTCTATTGTAGATAATCAAGCCTCTGTAGCATCGTATTTTGAGGTACGCCCGTCCTATTGAAGTGATCTTGGTTTTGTTAGAAAGATAAGAGAAATAGCTACGTTTTTCCTGAAGAAGCCGAGATCCGTATCAATCTCTATCGGAGTTAAATTCCTTTTTCAAGCTTGAGATGTGATACTGTTCGTGACAATCAAAACATGCAACCGTCTGCTGACAATTTCTGGAGCTTTGGTGTTCAAAAATATCGATCTTCAGATCGTTGGAAATCTCAAAGAAATATTTACAACTCTCGTGAAGAGGTCGAGCGAAATCGATCTCTATCTTTGTCAAAATGCATCCGTATGTTGGTGACGTGATGTCGTTCCTGACTGTCATACCTTTGTAGCGTCTCATGGCCCCATATTGAACTGATGGTGTTCGGATTAGATAAAACCGGTGTCTCATTTGTAGCGTTATGAACAAGTTTCATGAAGACATGGAATCCTAATTCGGCCAGTGACAGGGTCAAAAAACCATAATACGCTAAATGGTCAGAATGCTATGAGTTAAACAGACTTGATAACATGCAAAGCAGATAACCAAGCGCTGTAGCTCATTTAAAAAGCGCCCAATGAAGCTAAACAAGCGTCTACTCAGAGTACAGAACATTATGATGGGTGGAGAAGTAATTTTGAATGAAGTATTAAGATATTCAACGTCCCACCTTGACCAGAAAATGAGGTACCCTTTTCAATAAAGTTCTGAAGCATCAAGTACTGTAATATAAGAATATAAAACCTTCAGCAACTCTAATATAAGATAGAGAAAAAAAGCATGAATAAAGACAAAAGTACAAAAGCGGCAACAGCAAAAACACTGAAGTATTTACAACTCTCGTGAAGAGGTCGAGCGAAATCGATCTCTATCTTTGTCAAAATGCATCCGTATGTTGGTGACGTGATGTCGTTCCTGACTGTCATACCTTTGTAGCGTCTCATGGCCCCATATTGAACTGATGGTGTTCGGATTAGATAAAACCGGTGTCTCATTTGTAGCGTTATGAACAAGTTTCATGAAGACAAGGAATCCTAATTCGGCCAGTGACAGGGTCAAAGAAGCATAATACGCTAAATGGTCAGAATGCTATGAGTTAAACAGACTTGATAACGTGCAAAGCAGATAACCAAGCGCCGTAGCTCATTTAAAAAGCACCCAGTGAAGCTAAACAAGCGTCTACTCAGAGTACAGAACATTATGATGGGTGGAGAAGTAATTTTGAATGAAGTATTAAGATATTCAACGTCCCACCTTGACCAGAAAATGAGGTACCCTTTTCAATAAAGTTCTGAAGCATCAAGTACTGTAATATAAGAATATAAAAGCTTCAGCAACTCAAATAGAAGATAGAGAAAAAAAGCGTGAATAAAGAGAAAAGTACAAAAGCGGCAACAGCAAAAACACTGAAGATTGAAGTCAAGCGTCTGCTGTCGATAATCAAGTGTTCGAAACATCGTATTTTGAGGTACGCCCGTCCTATTGAAGTGATTTTGGTTTTGTTAGAAAGATAGGAGAAATACCTACATGTTTACTGAAGAAGCCGAGATCTGTATCAATCTCTATCGGAGTGAATTTCCTTCTTCAAGCTTGAGATGTGATATTGTTCGTGACAAAAGTACAAAAGCGACAACAACAAAAACACTAAAGATTGAAGTCAAGAGTATGTTGCAGATAATCAAGCCTCTGTAACATCGTATTTTGAGGTACGCCCGTCCTATTGAAGTGATCCTGGTTTTGTTAGAAAGATAAGAGAAATACCTACGTGTTTCCTGAAGAAGCCGAGATCTGTATCAATCTCTATTGGAGTGAAATTCCTTCTTCAAGCATGAGATGTGATACTGTTCGTGACAATCAGAACATGCAACCGCCTGTTGACAATTTCTGGAGCTTTGGTGTTCAAAAATATCGATCTTCATATCGTTGGAAATCTCAAAGAAACATTTACAACTCTCGTGAAGAGGTCAAGAGCGAAATCGATCTCTATCTTTGTCAAAATGCTTCCGTAAGTTGGTGACGTGATGCCGTTCCAGACTGTCATACCTTTGTAGCGTCGGATGGCCATATATTGAACTGATGGTGTTCGAATTAGATTAAACCGGTGTCTCATTAAAGCTTTGTAGAGTTATGAACAAGTTTCATGAAGACATGGAATCCTAATTCGGCCAGTGACAGGGTCAAAGAAGCATAATACGCTAAATGGTCAGAATGCTATGAGTTAAACAGACTTGATAACGTGCAAAGCAGATAACCAAGCGTCGTAGCTCATTTAAAAAGCATCCAGTGAAGCTAATCAAGCATCTTCTCAGAGTGCAGAACATTATGATGGGTGGAGAAGTAATTTTGAATGATGTATTAAGATATTCAACGTCCCACCTTGACCAGAAAATGAGGTACCCTTTTCAATAAAGTTCTGAAGCATCAAGTACTGTAATATAAGAAAATAAAAGCTTCAGCAACTCTAATAGAAGATAGAGAAAAAAAGCGTGAATAAAGAGAAAAGTACAAAAGCGGCAACAGCAAAAACACTGAAGATTGAAGTCAAGCGTCTGCTGCCGATAATCAAGCGTTCGAAACATCGTATTTTGAGGTACGCCCGTCCTATTGAAGTGATCTTTGTTTTGTTAGAAAGATAAGAGAAATACCTACGTGTTTACTGAAGATGCCGAGAACTGTATCAATCTCTATCGGAGTGAAATTCCTTCTTCAAGCTTGAGATGTGATATTGTTCGTGACAAAAGTACAAATGTGGCAACAGCAAAAACACTGAAGATTGAAGTCAAAAGTCTGTTGCTGATAATCAAGCGTCTGAAACATCGTATTTTGAGGTACGCCCGTCCTATTGAAATGATCTTGGTTTTGTTAGAAAGATAAGAGAAATACCTACCTGTTTCCTGAAGGAGTCGAGATTTGTATCAATCTCTATCGGAGTGAAATTCCTTTTTCAAGCATGAGGTGTGATACTGTTTGTGAATATTCGAATATGCAACCTCCTGCTGACAATTTTTGGAGATTTGGGTGTTCAACAGTATCGATCTTGGTATCGTTGGAAGTCTCATAGAAATATCTGCCACTCTAGTGAAGAGGTCAAGAGCGAAATCGATCTCTATCTTTGTCAAAATGGATCCGTAAGTTGGTGACGTGATGTCGTTCCTGACTGTCATACCTTTGTAGCGTCTGATGGCCATATATTGAGCTGATGGTGTTCGAATTAGATTAAACCGGTGTCTCGTTAAAGCTTTGTAGCGTTATGAACAATTTTCATGAAGACATAGAATCCTAATTCGGCCAGTGACAGGGTCAAAGAATCATAATACGCTAAATGGTCAGAATGCTATGAGTTAAACAGACTTGTTAACGTGCAAAGCAGATAACCAAGCACCGTAGCTCATTTAAAAAGCGCCCAGTGAAGCTAAACAAGCGTCTACTCAGAGTACAGAACGTTATGATGGGTGGATAAGTAATTTTGAATGAAGTATTAAGATATTCAACGTCCCACCTTGACCAGAAAATGAGGTACCCTTTTCAATAAAGTTCTAAAGCATCATGTACTGTAATATAAGAATATAAAAGCTTCAGCAACTCTAATAGAAGAAATAGAAGAAAAGCGTGAATAAAGACAAAAGTACAAAAGCGGCAACAGCAAAAACACTGAAGATTGAAGTCAATAGTCTGTTGCAGATAATCAAGCGTTCGAAACATCGTATTTTGAGGTACGCCCGTCCTATTGAAGTGATCTTTGTTTTGTTAGAAAGATAAGAGAAATACCTACGTCTTTCCTGAAGAAGCCGAGATCTATATCAATCTCTATCGGAGTGAAATTCCTTCTTCAAGCTTGAGATGTGATACTGTTTGTGACAATCAGAACATGCAACCATATGTTGACAATTTCTGGAGCTTTGGTGTTCAAAAATATCGATCTTCATATAGGCAGAAATCTCAAAGAAATATTTACAACTCTCGTGAAGAGGTCAAGAGCGAAATCGATCTCTATCTTTGTCAAAATGCATCCGTAAGTTGGTGACGTGATGTCGTTCCTGACTGTCATACCTTTGTAGCGTCTGATGGCCATATATTGAACTGATGGCGTTCGGATTAGATTAAACCGGTGTCTCATTAAAGCTTTGTTGCATTATGAACAAGTTTCATGTAGACATCGAATCCAAATTCGGCCAGTAACAGGGTAAAAGAAGCACAATACGGTAAATGGTCAGAATGCTGTGAGTTAAACAGACTTGAGAATGTGCAAAGCAGATAACCAAGCGCCTTTGCTCATTTAAAAAGTGTCCAGTGAAGCTAATCAAGCATCTTCTCAGAGTACAGAACATTATGATGGGTGGAAGAGTAATTTTGAATGATGTATTAAGATATTCAACGTCCCACCTCGACCAGAAAATGAGGTACCCTTTTCAATAAAGTTCAGAAGCATCAAGTACTGTAATATAAGAATATAAAAGCTTCAGCAACTCTAATAGAAGATAGAGAAAAAAAGCGTGAATAAAGACAAAAGTACAAATGTGGCAACAGCAAAAACACTGAAGATTGAAGTCAAAAGTCTGTTGCTGATAATCAAGCGTCTGAAACATCGTATTTTGAGGTACGCCCGTCCTATTGAAATGATCTTGGTTTTGTTAGAAAGATAAGAGAAATACCTACCTGTTTCCTGAAGAAGTCGAGATTTGTATCAATCTCTATCGTAGTGAAATTCCTTTTTCAAGCATGAGGTGTGATACTGTTTGTGAAAATTCGAATATGCAACCTCCTGCTGACAATTTTTGGAGATTTGGGTGTTCAACGGTATCGATCTTGGTATCGTTGGAAGGCTCATAGAAATATCTGCCACTCTAGTGAAGAGGTCAAGAGCGAAATCGATCTCTATCTTTGTCAAAATGCATCCGTAAGTTGGTGACGTGATGCCGTTCCTGACTGTCATACCTTTGTAGCGTCAGATGGCCATATATTGAGCTGATGGTGTTCGAATTAGATTAAACCGGCGTCTCATTAAAGCTTTGTAGCATTATAAACAATTTTCATGAAGACATGGAATCCTAATTCGGCCAGTGATAGGGTCAAAGAATCATAATACGCTAAATGGTCAGAATGCTATGAGTTAAACAGACTTGATAACATGCAAAGCAGACAACGAAGCGCCGTAGCTCATTTAAAAAGCGCCCAGTGAAGCTAAACAAGCGTCTACTCAGAGTACAGAACATTATGATGGGTGGAGAAGTAATTTTGAATGAAGTATTAAGATATTCAACGTCCCACCTTGACCAGAAAATGAGGTACCCTTTTCAATAAAGTTCTGAAGCATCATGTACTATAATATATGAACATAAAAGCTTCAGCAACTCTAATAGAAGAAATAGAAGAAAAGCGTGAATAAAGACAAAAGTACAAAAGCGGCAACCGCAAAAACACTGAAGATTGAAGTCAAGAGTCTGTTGCAGATAATCAAGCGCCTGAAACATCGTATTTGGAGGTACGCTCGTCCTATTGAAGTGATCTTGGTTTTGTTAGAAAGAAAAGAGAAATACCTACGTCTTTCCTGAAGAAGCCGAGATCTGTATCAATCTCTATCGGAGTGAAATTCCTTCTTCAAGCTTGAGATGTGATACTGTTCGTGACAATCAGAAAATGCAACCGTCTGGTGACAATTTCTTGAGCTTTGGTGTTCAAAAATATCGATCTTCATATCGTTGGAAATCTCAAAGAAATATTTACAACTCTCGTGAAGAGGTCAAGAGCGAAATCGAAATCTATCTTTGTCAAAATGCATCCGTAAGTTGGTGATGTGATGCCGTTCCTGACTGTCATACCTTTGTAGCGTCTGATGGCCATATATTGAACTGATGGTGTTCGGATTAGATTAAAACCGTGTCTCATTAAAGCTTTGTAGCGTTATGAACAAGTTTCATGAAGACATCGAATCCTAATTCGACCAGTAACAGGTTCAAAGAAGCACAATACGGTAAATGGTCAGAATGCTGTGAGTTAAACAGACTTGAGAATGTGCAAAGCAGATAACCAAGCGCCTTTGCTCATTTAAAAAGCGTCCAGTGAAGCTAATCAAGCATCTTCTCAGAGTACAGAACATTATGATGGGTGGAAGAGCAATTTTGAATGATGTATTAAGATATTCAACGTCCCACCTTGACCAGAAAATGAGGTACCCTTTTCAATTAAGTTCTGAAGCATCAAGTACTGTAATATAAGAATATAAAAGCTTCAGCAACTCTAATAGAAGATAGAGAAAAAAAGCGTGAATAAAGAGAAAAGTACAAAGGCGGCAACAACAAAAACACTGAAGATTGAAGTCAAGCGTCTGCTGCCGATAATCAAGCGCTCGAAACATCGTATTTTGAGGTACGCCCGTCCTATTGAAGTGATTTTGGTTTTGTTAGAAAGATAAGAGAAATACCTACGTGTTTACTGAAGAAGCCGAGATCTGTATCAATCTCTATCGGAGTGAAATTCCTTCTTCAAGCTTGAGATGTGATATTGTTCGTGACAAAAGTACAAAAGCCGCAACAGCAAAAACACTGAAGATTGAAGTCAAGAGTCTATTGCAGATAATCAAGCGTCTGAAACATCGTATTTTGAGGTACGCCTGTCCTATTGAAGTGATCTTGGTTTTGTTAGAAAGATAAGAGAAATACCTACGTGTTTAGTGAAGAAGCCGAGATCTGTATCAATCTCTATCGGAGTGAAATTCCTTCTTCAAGCTTGAGATGTGATATTGTTCGTGACAAAAGTACAAAAGCGGCAACAGCAAAAACACTGAAGATTGAAGTCAAGAGTCTATTGCAGATAATCAAGCGTCTGAAACATCGTATTTTGAGGTACGCCTGTCCTATTGAAGTGATCTTGGTTTTGTTAGAAAGATAAGGGAAATACCTACATCTTTCCTGAAGAAGCCGAGATCTGTATCAATCTCTATCGGAGTGAAATTCCTTCTTCAAGCTTGAGATGTGATACTGTTCGTGACAATCAGAACATGCAACCATCTGTTGACAATTTCTGGAGCTTTGGTGTTCAAAAATATCGATCTTCATATAGTTGGAAATCTCAAAGAAATATTTACAACTCTCGTGAAGAGGTCAAGAGCGAAATCGATCTCTATCTTTGTCAAAATGCATCCGTAAGTTGGTGATGTGATGTCGTTCCTGACTGTCATACCTTTGTAGCGTCTGGTGGCCATATATTGAACTGATGGTGTTCGGATTAGATTAAACCGGTGTCTCATTAAAGCTTTGTAGCGTTATGAACAAGTTTCATGTAGACATCGAATCCAAATTCGGCCAGTAACAGGGTCAAAGAAGCAGAATACGGTAAATGGTCAGAATGCTGTGAGTTAAACAGACTTGAGAATGTGCAAAGCAGATAACCAAGCGCCGTAGCTCATTTAAAAAGCGCCCAGTGAAGCTAAACAAGCGTCTACTCAGAGTACAGAACATTATGATGGGTGGAGAAGTAATTTTGAATGAAGTATTAAGATATTCAACATCCCACCTTGACCAGAAAATGAGGTACCCTTTTCAATAAAGTTCTGAAGCATCATGTACTGTAATATAAGAATAAAAAAGCTTCAGCAACTCTAATAGAAGAAATAGAAGAAAAGCGTGAATAAAGACAAAAGTACAAAAGCGGCAACAGCAAAAACACTGAAGATTGAAGTCAAGAGTCTGTTGCAGATAATCAAGCGTCTGAAACATCGTATTTTGAGGTACGCCCATCCTATTGAAGTGATCATGGTTTTGTTAGAAAGATAAGAGAAATACCTACGTGTTTCCTGCAGAAGCCGAGATCTGTATCAATCTCTATCGGAGTGAAATTCCTTCTTCAAGCTTGAGATGTGATACTGTTCTTGACAATCAGAACATGCAACCGTCTGTTGACAATTTCTTTAGCTTTGGTGTCCAAAAATATCGATATTCAAATAGTTGGAAATCTCAAAGAAATATTTACAACTCTCGTGAAGAGGTCAAGAGCGAAATCGATCTCTATCTTTTTCAAAATGCATCCGTAAGTTGGTGACGTGATGCCGTTCCCTACTGTCATACCTTTGTAGCGTCTGATGGCCATATATTGAACTGATGGTGTTCGGATTAGATTAAACCGGTGTCTCATTAAAGCTTTGTAGCGTTATGAACAAGTTTCATGAAGACATCGAATCCTAATTCGGCCAGTAACAGGTTCAAAGAAGCACAATACGGTAAACGGTCAGAATGCTGTGAGTTAAACAGACTTGAGAATGTGCAAAGCAGATAACCAAGCGCCTTTGCTCATTTAAAAAGCGTCCAGTGAAGCTAATCAAGCATCTTCTCAGAGTACAGAACATTATGATGGGTGGAAGAGCAATTTTGAATGATGTATTAAGATATTCAACGTCCCACCTTGACCAGAAAATGAGGTACCCTTTTCAATTAAGTTCTGAAGCATCAAGTACTGTAATATAAGAATATAAAAGCTTCAGCAACTCTAATAGAAGATAGAGAAAAAAAGCGTGAATAAAGAGAAAAGTACAATGGCGGCAACAACAAAAACACTGAAGATTGAAGTCAAGCGTCTGCTGCCGATAATCAAGCGCTCGAAACATCGTATTTTGAGGTACGCCCAT
Organism: Ammopiptanthus mongolicus; assembly: GCA_039655645.1. NCBI lineage: Eukaryota > Viridiplantae > Streptophyta > Magnoliopsida > Fabales > Fabaceae > Ammopiptanthus > Ammopiptanthus mongolicus. The sequence goes on along the minus strand of CM077346.1, from coordinate 62,213,053 downwards.
CCTATTGAAGTGATTTTGGTTTTGTTAGAAAGATAAGAGAAATACCTACGTGTTTACTGAAGAAGCCGAGATCTGTATCAATCTCTATCGGAGTGAAATTCCATCTTCAAGCTTGAGATGTGATATTGTTCGTGACAAAAGTACAAAAGCGGCAACAGCAAAAACACTGAAGATTGAAGTCAAGAGTCTATTGCAGATAATCAAGCGTCTGAAACATCATATTTTGAGGTACGCCTGTCCTATTGAAGTGATCTTGGTTTTGTTAGAAAGATAAGAGAAATACCTACGTGTTTACTGAAGAAGCCGAGATCTGTATCAATCTCTATCGGAGTGAAATTCCTTCTTCAAGCTTGAGATGTGATATTGTTCGTTACAAAAGTACAAAAGCGGCAACAGCAAAAACACTGAAGATTGAAGTCAAGAGTCTATTGCAGATAATCAAGCGTCTGAAACATCGTATTTTGAGGTACGCCTGTCCTATTGAAGTGATCTTGGTTTTGTTAGAAAGATAAGAGAAATACCTACGTGTTTACTGAAGAAGCCGAGATCTGTATCAATCTCTATCGGAGTGAAATTCCTTCTTCAAGCTTGAGATGTGATATTGTTCGTGACAAAAGTACAAAAGCGGCAACAGCAAAAACACTGAAGATTGAAGTCAAGAGTCTATTGCAGATAATCAAGCGTCTGAAACATCGTATTTTGAGGTACGCCTGTCCTATTAAAGTGATCTTTGTTTTGTTAGAAAGATAAGAGAAATACCTACGTGTTTCCTGAAGAAGCCGAGATCTGTATCAATCTCTATCGGAGTGAAATTCCTTCTTCAAGCTTGAGATGTGATACTATTCGTGACAATCAGAACATGCAACCGTCTGTTTACAATTTCTGGAGCTTTAGTGCTCAAAAATATCGATCTTCATATCGTTGGAAATCTCAACGAAATATTTACAACTCTCGTGAAGAGGTCAAGAGCGAAATCGATCTCTATCTTTGTCAAAATGCATCCGTAATTTGGTGACGTGATGCCGTTCCTGACTGTCATACCTTTGTAGCGTCTGATGGCCATATATTGAACTGATGGTGTTCGGATTAGATTAAACCGGTGTCTCATTAAAGCTTTGTAGCGTTATGAACAAGTTTCATGAAGACATCGAATCCTAATTCGGCCAGTAATAGGGTCAAAGAAGCACAATACGGTAAATGGTCAGAATGTAGTGAGTTAAACAGACTTGAGAATGTGCAAAGCAGATAACCAAGCGCCTTTGCTCATTTAAAAAGCGTCCAGTGAAGCTAATCAAGCATCTTCTCAGAGTACAGAACATTATGATGGGTGGAGAAGTAATTTTGAATGATGTATTAGTATATTCAACGTCCCACCTTGACCAAAAAATGAGGTACACTTTTCAATAAAGTTCTGAAGCATCAAGTACTGTAATATAAGAATATAAAAGCTTCAGCAACTCTAATAGAAGATAGAGAAAAAAAGCGTGAATAAAGAGAAAAGTACAAAAACGGCAACAGCAAAAACACTGAAGATTGAAGTCAAGCGTCTGCTGCCGATAATCAAGCGTTCGAAACATCGTATTTTGAGGTACGTCCATCCTATTTAAGTGATCTTGGTTTTGTTAGAAAGATAAGAGAAATACCTACGTGTTTACAGAAGAAGCCGAGATCTGTATCAATCTCTATCGTAGTGAAATTCCTTCTTCAAGCTTGAGATGTGATATTGTTCGTGACAAAAGTAGGGTGTTCAACGGTATCGATCTTGGTATCGTTGGAAGGCTCATAGAAATATCTGCCACTCTAGTGAAGAGGTTAAGAGCGAAATCGATCTCTATCTTTGTCAAAATGCATCCGTAAGTTGGTGACGTGATGCCGTTCCTGACTGTCATACCATTGTAGCGTCTGATGACCATATATTGAGCTGATGGTGTTCGAATTAGATTAAACCGGTGTCTCATTAAAGCTTTGTAGCGTTATGAACATTTTTCATGAAGACATGGAATCCTAATTCGGCCAGTGACAGGGTCAAAGAATCATAATACGCTAAATGGTCAGAATGCTATGAGTTAAACAGACTTGATAATGTGCAAAGCAGATAACCAAGCGCCGTAGCTCATTTAAAAAGCGCCCAGTGAAGCTAAACAAGCGTCTACTCAGAGTACAGAACATTATGATGGGTGGAGAAGTAATTTTGAATGAAGTATTAAGATATTCAACATCCCACCTTGACCAGAAAATGAGGTACCCTTTTCAATAAAGTTCTGAAGCATCATGTACTGTAATATAAGAATAAAAAAGCTTCAGCAACTCTAATAGAAGAAATAGAAGAAAAGCGTGAATAAAGACAAAAGTACAAAAGCGGCAACAGCAAAAACACTGAAGATTGAAGTCAAGAGTCTGTTGCAGATAATCAAGCGTCTGAAACATCGTATTTTGAGGTACGCCCATCCTATTGAAGTGATCATGGTTTTGTTAGAAAGATAAGAGAAATACCTACGTGTTTCCTGCAGAAGCCGAGATCTGTATCAATCTCTATCGGAGTGAAATTCCTTCTTCAAGCTTGAGATGTGATACTGTTCTTGACAATCAGAACATGCAACTGTCTGTTGACAATTTCTGGAGCTTTGGTGTTCAAAAATATCGATCTTCATATCGTTGGAAATCTCAAAGAAATATTTACAACTCTCGTGAAGAGGTCAAGAGCGAAATCGAAATCTATCTTTGTCAAAATGCATCCGTAAGTTGGTGACGTGATGCCGTTCCTGACTGTCATAACTTTGTAGCGTCTGATGACCATATATTGAACTGATGGTGTTCGGATTAGATTAAAACCGTGTCTCATTAAAGCTTTGTAGCGTTATGAACAAGTTTCATGAAGACATCGAATCCTAATTCGGCCAGTAACAGGGTCAAAGAAGCACAATACGGTAAATGGTCAGAATGCTGTGAGTTAAACAGACTTGAGAATGTGCAAAGCAGATAACCAAGCGCCTTTGCTCATTTAAAAAGCGTCCAGTGAAGCTAATCAAGCATCTTCTCTGAGTACAGAACATTATGATGGGTGGAAGAGTAATTTTGAATGATGTATTAAGATATTCAACGTCCCACCTTGACCAGAAAATGAGGTACACTTTTCAATAAAGTTCTGAAGCATCAAGTACTGTAATATAAGAATATAAAAGCTTCAGCAACTCTAATAGAAGATAGAGAAAAAAAGCGTGAATAAAGAGAAAAGTACAAAAGCGGCAACAATAAAAACACTGAAGATTGAAGTCAAGCTTCTGCTGCCGATAATCAAGCGCTCGAAACATCGTATTTTGAGGTACGCCCGTCCTATTGAAGTGATTTTGATTTTGTTAGAAAGATAAGAGAAATACCTACGTGTTTACTTAAGAAGCCGAGATCTGTATCAATCTCTATCGGAATGAAATTCCTTCTTCAAGCTTGAGATGTGATATTGTTCGTGACAAAAGTACAAAAGCGGCAACAGCAAAAACACTGAAGATTGAAGTCAAGAGTCTGTTGCAGATAATCAAGCGTCTGAAACATCGTATTTTGAGGTACGCCCGTCCTATTGAAGTGATCTTGGTTTTGTTAGAAAGATAAGAGAAATACCTACGTGTTTCCTGAAGAAGCCGAGATCTGTATCAATCTCTATCGGAGTGAAATTCCTTCTTCAAGCTTGAGATGTGATACTGTTCGTGACAATCAGAACATGCAACCGTCTGTTTACAATTTCTGGAGCTTTGGTACTCAAAAATATCGATCTTCATATCGTTGGAAATCTCAAAGAAATATTTTCAACTCTCGTGAAGAGGTCAAGAGCGAAATCGATCTCTATCTTTGTCAAAATGCATCCGTAATTTGGTGACGTGATGCCGTTCGTGACTGTCATACCTTTGTAGCTTCTGATGGCCATATATTGAACTGATGGTGTTCGGATTAGATTAAACCGGTGTCTCATTAAAGCTTTGTAGCGTTATGAACAAGTTTCATGAAGACATCGAATCCTAATTCGGCCAGTAATAGGGTCAAAGAAGCACAATACGGTAAATGGTCAGAATGTTGTGAGTTAAACAGACTTGAGAATGTGCAAAGCAGATAACCAAGCGCCTTTGCTCATTTAAAAAGCGTCCAGTGAAGCTAATCAAGCATCTTCTCAGAGTACAGAACATTATGGTGGGTGGAGAAGTAATTTTGAATGATGTATTAGGATATTCAACGTCCCACCTTGACCAGAAAATGAGGTACCCTTTTCAATAAAGTTCTGAAGCATCAAGTACTGTATATAAGAATATAAAAGCTTCAGCAACTCTAATAGAAGATAGAGAAAAAAAGCGTGAATAAAGAGAAAAGTACAAAAGCGGCAACAGCAAAAACACTGAAGATTGAAGTCAAGCGTCTGCTGCCGATAATCAAGCGTTCGAAACATCGTATTTTGAGGTACGCCCGTCCTATTGAAGTGATCTTGGTTTTGTTAGAAAGATAAGAGAAATACCTACGTGTTTACTGAAGAAGCCGAGATCTGTATCAATCTCTATCGGAGTGAAACTCCTTCTTCAAGCTTGAGATGTGATATTGTTCGTGACAAATGTAGGGTGTTCAACGGTATCGATCTTGGTATCGTTGGAAGGCTCATAGAAATATCTGCCACTCTAGTGAAGAGGTCAAGAGCGAAATCGATCTCTATCTTTGTCAAAATGCATCCGTAAGTTGGTGACGTGATGCCGTTCCTGACTGTCATACCTTTGTAGCGTCTGATGACCATATATTGAGCTGATGGTGTTCGAATTAGGTTAAACCGGTGTCTCATTAAAGCTTTGTAGCATTATGAACAATTTTCATGAAGACATGGAATCCTAATTCGGCCAGAGACTGGGTCAAAGAATCATAATACGCTAAATGGTCAGAATGCTATGAGTTAAACAGACTTGATAACGTGCAAAGCAGATAACCAAGCGCCGTAGCTCATTTAAAAAGCGCCCAGTGAAGCTAAACAAGCGTCTACTCAGAGTACAGAACATTATGATTGGTGGAGAAGTAATTTTGAATGAAGTATTAAGATATTCAACATCCCACCTTGACCAGAAAATGAGGTACCCTTTTCAATAAAGTTCTGAAGCATCATGTACTATAATATAAGAATATAAAAGCTTCAGCAACTCTAATAGAAGAAATAGAAGAAAAGCATGAATAAAGACAAAAGTACAAAAGCGGCAACAGCAAAAACACTGAAGATTGAAGTCAAGAGTCTGTTGCAGATAATCAAGCGTCTGAAACATCGTATTTTGAGTTATGCCCGTCCTATTGAAGTGATCATGGTTTAGTTAGAAAGATAAGAGAAATACCTACGTGTTTCCTGAAAAAGCCGAGATCTGTATCAATCTCTATCGGAGTGAAATTCCTTCTTCAAGCTTGAGATGTGATACTGTTCGTGACAATCAGAACATGCAACTATCTGTTGACAATTTCTGGAGCTTTGGTGTTCAAAAATGTCGATCTTCATATCGTTGGAAATCTCAAAGAAATATTTACAACTCTCGTGAAGAGGTCAAGAGCGAAATCGAAATCTATCTTTGTCAAAATGCATCCGTAAGTTGGTGATGTGATGCCGTTCCTGACTGTCATACCTTTGTAGCGTCTGATGGCCATATATTGAACTGATGGTGTTCGGATTAGATTAAAACCGTGTCTCATTAAAGCTTTGTAGCGTTATGAACAAGTTTCATGAAGACATCGAATCCTAATTCGGCCAGTAACAGGGTCAAAGAAGCACAATACGGTAAATGGTCAGAATGCTGTGAGTTAAACGGACTTGAGAATGTGCAAAGCAGATAACCAAGCGCCTTTGCTCATTTAAAAAGCGTCCAGTGAAGCTAATCAAGCATCTTCTCTGAGTACAGAACATTATGATGGGTGGAAGAGTAATTTTGAATGATGTATTAAGATATTCAACGTCCCACCTTGACCAGAAAATGAGGTACCCTTTTCAATAAAGTTCTGAAGCATCAAGTACTGTAATATAAGAATATAAAAGCTTCAGCAACTCTAAAAGAAGATAGAGAAAAAAAGCGTGAATAAAGAGAAAAGTACAAAAGAAGCAACAATAAAAACACTGAAGATTGAAGTCAAGCTTCTGCTGCCGATAATCAAGCGCTCGAAACATCGTATTTTGAGGTACGCCCATCCTATTGAAGTGATTTTGGTTTTGTTAGAAAGATAAGAGAAATACCTACGTGTTTACTTAAGAAGCCGAGATCTGTGTCAATCTCTATCGGAGTGAAATTCCTTCTTCAAGCTTGAGATGTGATATTGTTCGTGACAAAAGTACAAAAGCGGCAACAGCAAAAACACTGAAGATTGAAGTCAAGGGTCTGTTGCAGATAATCAAGCGTCTGAAACATCGTATTTTGAGGTACGCCCGTCCTATTGAAGTGATCTTGGTTTTTTTAGAAAGATAAGAGAAATACTTACGTGTTTCCTGAAGAAGCCGAGATCTGTATCAATCCCTATCGGAGTGAAATTCCTTCTTCAAGCTTGAGATGTGATACTGTTCGTGACAATCAGAACATGCAACAGTCTGTTGACAATTTCTGGAGCTTTGGTGTTCAAAAATATCGATCTTCATATCGTTGGAAATCTCAAAGAAATATTTAAAACTCTCGTGAAGAGGTCAAGAGCGAAATCGATCTCTATCTTTGTCAAAATGCATTCGTAAGTTGGTGACGTGATGCCGTTCCTGACTGTCATACCTTTGTAGCATCGGATGGCCATATATTGAACTGATGGTGTTCGGATTAGATTAAACTGGTGACTCATTAAAGCTTTGTAGTGTTATGAACAAGTTTCAAGAAGACATCGAATCCTAATTCGGCCTATAACAGGGTCAAAGAAGCACAATACAGTAAATGGTCAGAATGCTGTGAGTTAAACAGACTTGAGAATGTGCAAAGCAGATCACCAAGCGCCTTTGCTCATTTAAAAAGAGTCCAGTGAAGCTAATCAAGCATCTTCTCAGAGTACAGAACATTATGATGGGTGGAAGAGTAATTTTGAATGATGTATTAAGATATTCAACGTCCCACCTTGACCAAAAAATGAGGTACCCTTTTCAATAAAGTTCTGAAGCATCAAGTACTGTAATTTAAGAATATAAAAGCTTCAGCAACTCTAATAGAAGATAGAGAAAAAAAAGCATGAATAAAGAGAAAAGTACAAAAGCGGCAACAGCACAAACACTGAAGATTGAAGTCAAGCGTCTGCTGCCGATAATCAAGCGTTCGAAACATCGTATTTTGAGGTACGCCCGTCCTATTGAAGTGATCTTGGTTTTGTTAGAAAGATAAGAGAAATACCTACGTGTTTACTGAAGAAGCCGAGATCTGTATCAATCTCTATCGGAGTGAAATTCCTTCTTCAAGCTTGAGATGTGATATTGTTCGTGACAAGAGTACAAAAGCGGCAACAGCAAAAACACTGAAGATTGAAGTCAAGAGTCTGTTGCAGATAATCAAGCGTCTGAAACATCGTATTTTGAGGTACGCCCGTCCTATTGAAGTGATCTTGGTTTTGTTAGAAAGATAAGTGAAATACCTACGGGTTTCCTGAAGAAGCCGAGATCTGTATCAATCTCTATCGGAGTGAAATTCCTTCTTCAAGCTTGAGATGTGATACTGTTCGTGACAATCAGAACATGCAACCTTCTGTTGATAATTTCTGGTGCTTTGGTGTTCAAAAATATCGATCTTCATATCGTTGGAAATCTCAAAGAAATATTTACAACTTTCGTGAAGAGGTCAAGAGCGAAATCGATCTCTATCTTTGTCAAAATGCATCCGTAAGTTGGTGACGTGATGCCGTTCCTGACTGTCATACCTTTGTAGCGTCGGATGGCCATATATAGAACTGATGGTGTTCGGATTAGATTAAACCGGTGTCTCATTAAAGCTTTGTAGCAATATGAACAAGTTTCATGAAGACATCGAATCCAAATTCGGCCAGTAACAGGGTCAAAGAAGCACAATACGGTAAATGGTCAGAATGCTGTGAGTTAAACAGACTTGAGAATGTGCAAAGAAGATAACCAAGCGCCTTAGCTCATTTAAAAAGTGTCCAGTGAAGCTAATCACGCATCTTCTCAGAGTGCAGAACATTATGATGGGTGGAGAAGTAATTTTGAATGATGTATTAAGATATTCAACGTCCCACATTGACCTGAAAATGAGGTACACTTTTCAATAAAGTTCTGAAGGATCAAGTACTGTAATATAAGAATATAAAACGATCAGCAACTCTAATAGAAGGTAGAGAAAAAAAGCGTGAACAAAGACAAAAGTACAACAGCGGCAACAGCAAAAACACTGAAGATTGAAGTCAAGCGTCTGGTGCCGATAATCAAGCGTTCGAAACATCGTATTTTGAGGTACGCCCGTCCTATTGAAGTGATCTTGGTTTTGTTAGAAAGATAAGAGAAATACCTACGTGTTTACTGAAGAAGCCGAGATCTGTATCAATCTCTATCGGAGTGAAACTCCTTCTTCAAGCTTGAGATGTGATATTGTTCGTGACAAATGTAGGGTGTTCAACGGTATCGATCTTGGTATCGTTGGAAGGCTCATAGAAATATCTGCCACTCTAGTGAAGAGGTTAAGAGCGAAATCGATCTCTATCTTTGTCAAAATGCATCCGTAAGTTGGTGACGTGATGCCGTTCCTGACTGTCATACCATTGTAGCGTCTGATGACCATATATTGAGCTGATGGTGTTCGAATTAGATTAAACCGGTGTCTCATTAAAGCTTTGTAGCGTTATGAACATTTTTCATGAAGACATGGAATCCTAATTCGGCCAGTGACAGGGTCAAAGAATCATAATACGCTAAATAGTCAGAATGCTATGAGTTAAACAGACTTGATAATGTGCAAAGCAGATAACCAAGCGCCGTAGCTCATTTAAAAAGCGCCCAGTGAAGCTAAACAAGCGTCTACTCAGAGTACAGAACATTATGATGGGTGGAGAAGTAATTTTGAATGAAGTATTAAGATATTCAACATCCCACCTTGACCAGAAAATGAGATACCCTTTTCAATAAAGTTCTGAAGCATCATGTACTGTAATATAAGAATAAAAAAGCTTCAGCAACTCTAATAGAAGAAATAGAAGAAAAGCGTGAATAAAGACAAAAGTACAAAAGCGGCAACAGCAAAAACACTGAAGATTGAAGTCAAAAGTCTGTTGCAGATAATCAAGCGTCTGAAACATCGTATTTTGAGGTACGCCCATCCTATTGAAGTGATCATGGTTTTGTTAGAAAGATAAGAGAAATACCTACGTGTTTCCTGCAGAAGCCGAGATCTGTATCAATCTCTATCGGAGTGAAATTCCTTCTTCAAGCTTGAGATGTGATACTGTTCTTGACAATCAGAACATGCAACTGTCTGTTGACAATTTCTGGAGCTTTGGTGTTCAAAAATATCGATCTTCATATCGTTGGAAATCTCAAAGAAATATTTACAACTCTCGTGAAGAGGTCAAGAGCGAAATCGAAATCTATCTTTGTCAAAATGCATCCGTAAGTTGGTGACGTGATGCCGTTCCTGACTGTCATAACTTTGTAGCGTCTGATGACCATATATTGAACTGATGGTGTTCGGATTAGATTAAAATCGTGTCTCATTAAAGCTTTGTAGCGTTATGAACAAGTTTCATGAAGACATCGAATCCTAATTCGGCCAGTAACAGGGTCAAAGAAGCACAATACGGTAAATGGTCAGAATGCTGTGAGTTAAACAGACTTGAGAATGTGCAAAGCAGATAACCAAGCGCCTTTGCTCATTTGAAAAGTGTCCAGTGAAGCTAATCAAGCATCTTCTCTGAGTACAGAACATTATGATGGGTGGAAGAGTAATTTTGAATGATGTATTAAGATATTCAACGTCCCACCTTGACCAGAAAATGAGGTACACTTTTCAATAAAGTTCTGAAGCATCAAGTACTGTAATATAAGAATATAAAAGCTTCAGCAACTCTAATAGAAGATAGAGAAAAAAAGCGTGAATAAAGAGAAAAGTACAAAAGCGGCAACAATAAAAACACTGAAGATTGAAGTCAAGCTTCTGCTGCCGATAATCAAGCGCTCGAAACATCGTATTTTGAGGTACGCCCGTCCTATTGAAGTGATTTTGATTTTGTTAGAAAGATAAGAGAAATACCTACGTGTTTACTTAAGAAGCCGAGATCTGTATCAATCTCTATCGGAATGAAATTCCTTCTTCAAGCTTGAGATGTGATATTGTTCGTGACAAAAGTACAAAAGCGGCAACAGCAAAAACACTGAAGATTGAAGTCAAGAGTCTGTTGCAGATAATCAAGCGTCTGAAACATCGTATTTTGAGGTACGCCCGTCCTATTGAAGTGATCTTGGTTTTGTTAGAAAGATAAGAGAAATACTTACGTGTTTCCTGAAGAAGCCGAGATCTGTATCAATCTCTATCGGAGTGAAATTCCTTCTTCAAGCTTGAGATGTGATACTGTTCGTGACAATCAGAACATGCAACAGTCTGTTGACAATTTCTGGAGCTTTGGTGTTCAAAAATATCGATCTTCATATCGTTGGAAATATCAAAGAAATATTTAAAACTCTCGTGAAGAGGTCAAGAGCGAAATCGATCTCTATCTTTGTCAAAATGCATCCGTAAGTTGGTGACGTGATGCCGTTCCTGACTGTCATACCATTGTAGCATCGGTTGGCCATATATTGAACTGATGGTGTTCGGATTAGATTAAACTGGTGTCTCATTAAAGCTTTGTAGTGTTATGAACAAGTTTCAAGAAGACATCGAATCCTAATTCGGCCTATAACAGGGTCAAAGAAGCACAATACAGTAAATGGTCAGAATGCTGTGAGTTAAACAGACTTGAGAATGTGCAAAGCAGATAACCAAGCGCCTTTGCTCATTTAAAAAGCGTTCTGTGAAGCTAATCAAGCATCTTCTCAGAGTACAGAACATTATGATGGGTGGAAGAGCAATTTTGATTGATGTATTAAGATATTCAACGTCCCACCTTGACCAGAAAATGAGGTACCCTTTTCAATTAAGTTCTGAAGCATCAAGTACTGTAATATAAGAATATAAAAGCTTCAGCAACTCTAATAGAAGATAGAGAAAAAAAGCGTGAATAAAGAGAAAAGTACAAAGGCGGCAACAACAAAAACACTGAAGATTGAAGTCAAGCGTCTGCTGCCGATAATCAAGCGCTCGAAACATCGTATTTTGAGGTACGCCCGTCCTATTGAAGTGATTTTGGTTTTGTTAGAAAGATAAGAGAAATACCTACGTGTTTACTGAAGAAGCCGAGATCTGTATCAATCTCTATCGGAGTGAAATTCCTTCTTCAAGCTTGAGATGTGATATTGTTCGTGACAAAAGTACAAAAGCGGCAACAGCAAAAACACTGAAGATTGAAGTCAAGAGTCTATTGCAGATAATCAAGTGTCTGAAACATCGTATTTTGAGGTACGCCTGTCCTATTGAAGTGATCTTGGTTTTGTTAGAAAGATAAGAGAAATACCTACGTGTTTCCTGAAGAAGCCGAGATCTGTATCAATCTCTATCGGAGTGAAATTCCTTCTTCAAGCTTGAGATGTGATACTGTTCGTGACAATCAGAACATGCAACCGTCTGTTTACAATTTCTGGAGCTTTGGTACTCAAAAATATCGATCTTCATATCGTTGGAAATCTCAAAGATATATTTTCAACTCTCGTGAAGAGGTCAAGAGCGAAATCGATCTCTATCTTTGTCAAAATGCATCCGTAATTTGGTGACGTGATGCCGTTCGTGACTGTCATACCTTTGTAGCTTCTGATGGCCATATATTGAACTGATGGTGTTCGGATTAGATTAAACCGGTGTCTCATTAAAGCTTTGTCGCGTTATGAACAAGTTTCATGAAGACATCGAATCCTAATTCGGCCAGTAATAGGGTCAAAGAAGCACAATACGGTAAATGGTCAGAATGTTGTGAGTTAAACAGACTTGAGAATGTGCAAAGCAGATAACCAAGCGCCTTTGCTCATTTAAAAAGCGTCCAGTGAAGCTAATCAAGCATCTTCTCAGAGTACAGAACATTATGGTGGGTGGAGAAGTAATTTTGAATGATGTATTAGGATATTCAACGTCCCACCTTGACCAGAAAATGAGGTACCCTTTTCAATAAAGTTCTGAAGCATCAAGTACTGTATATAAGAATATAAAAGCTTCAGCAACTCTAATAGAAGATAGAGAAAAAAAGCGTGAATAAAGAGAAAAGTACAAAAGCGGCAACAGCAAAAACACTGAAGATTGAAGTCAAGCGTCTGCTGCCGATAATCAAGCGTTCGAAACATCGTATTTTGAGGTACGCCCGTCCTATTGAAGTGATCTTGGTTTTGTTAGAAAGATAAGAGAAATACCTACGTGTTTACTGAAGAAGCCGAGATCTGTATCAATCTCTATCGGAGTGAAACTCCTTCTTCAAGCTTGAGATGTGATATTGTTCGTGACAAATGTAGGGTGTTCAACGGTATCGATCTTGGTATCGTTGGAAGGCTCATAGAAATATCTGCCACTCTAGTGAAGAGGTCAAGAGCGAAATCGATCTCTATCTTTGTCAAAATGCATCCGTAAGTTGGTGACGTGATGCCGTTCCTGACTGTCATACCTTTGTAGCGTCTGATGACCATATATTGAGCTGATGGTGTTCGAATTAGGTTAAACCGGTGTCTCATTAAAGCTTTGTAGCATTATGAACAATTTTCATGAAGACATGGAATCCTAATTCGGCCAGAGACTGGGTCAAAGAATCATAATACGCTAAATGGTCAGAATGCTATGAGTTAAACAGACTTGATAACGTGCAAAGCAGATAACCAAGCGCCGTAGCTCATTTAAAAAGCGCCCAGTGAAGCTAAACAAGCGTCTACTCAGAGTACAGAACATTATGATAGGTGGAGAAGTAATTTTGAATGAAGTATTAAGATATTCAACATCCCACCTTGACCAGAAAATGAGGTACCCTTTTCAATAAAGTTCTGAAGCATCATGTACTATAATATAAGAATATAAAAGCTTCAGCAACTCTAATAGAAGAAATAGAAGAAAAGCATGAATAAAGACAAAAGTACAAAAGCGGCAACAGCAAAAACACTGAAGATTGAAGTCAAGAGTCTGTTGCAGATAATCAAGCGTCTGAAACATCGTATTTTGAGTTATGCCCGTCCTATTGAAGTGATCATGGTTTAGTTAGAAAGATAAGAGAAATACCTACGTGTTTCCTGAAAAAGCCGAGATCTGTATCAATCTCTATCGGAGTGAAATTCCTTCTTCAAGCTTGAGATGTGATACTGTTCGTGACAATCAGAACATGCAACTATCTGTTGACAATTTCTGGAGCTTTGGTGTTCAAAAATGTCGATCTTCATATCGTTGGAAATCTCAAAGAAATATTTACAACTCTCGTGAAGAGGTCAAGAGCGAAATCGAAATCTATCTTTGTCAAAATGCATCCGTAAGTTGGTGATGTGATGCCGTTCCTGACTGTCATACCTTTGTAGCGTCTGATGGCCATATATTGAACTGATGGTGTTCGGATTAGATTAAAACCGTGTCTCATTAAAGCTTTGTAGCGTTATGAACAAGTTTCATGAAGACATCGAATCCTAATTCGGCCAGTAACAGGGTCAAAGAAGCACAATACGGTAAATGGTCAGAATGCTGTGAGTTAAACGGACTTGAGAATGTGCAAAGCAGATAACCAAGCGCCTTTGCTCATTTAAAAAGCGTCCAGTGAAGCTAATCAAGCATCTTCTCTGAGTACAGAACATTATGATGGGTGGAAGAGTAATTTTGAATGATGTATTAAGATATTCAACGTCCCACCTTGACCAGAAAATGAGGTACCCTTTTCAATAAAGTTCTGAAGCATCAAGTACTGTAATATAAGAATATAAAAGCTTCAGCAACTCTAAAAGAAGATAGAGAAAAAAAGCGTGAATAAAGAGAAAAGTACAAAAGCAGCAACAATAAAAACACTGAAGATTGAAGTCAAGCTTCTGCTGCCGATAATCAAGCGCTCGAAACATCGTATTTTGAGGTACGCCCGTCCTATTGAAGTGATTTTGGTTTTGTTAGAAAGATAAGAGAAATACCTACGTGTTTACTTAAGAAGCCGAGATCTGTGTCAATCTCTATCGGAGTGAAATTCCTTCTTCAAGCTTGAGATGTGATATTGTTCGTGACAAAAGTACAAAAGCGGCAACAGCAAAAACACTGAAGATTGAAGTCAAGGGTCTGTTGCAGATAATCAAGCGTCTGAAACATCGTATTTTGAGGTACGCCCGTCCTATTGAAGTGATCTTGGTTTTTTTAGAAAGATAAGAGAAATACTTACGTGTTTCCTGAAGAAGCCGAGATCTGTATCAATCCCTATCGGAGTGAAATTCCTTCTTCAAGCTTGAGATGTGATACTGTTCGTGACAATCAGAACATGCAACAGTCTGTTGACAATTTCTGGAGCTTTGGTGTTCAAAAATATCGATCTTCATATCGTTGGAGATCTCAAAGAAATATTTAAAACTCTCGTGAAGAGGTCAAGAGCGAAATCGATCTCTATCTTTGTCAAAATGCATTCGTAAGTTGGTGACGTGATGCCGTTCCTGACTGTCATACCTTTGTAGCATCGGATGGCCATATATTGAACTGATGGTGTTCGGATTAGATTAAACTGGTGACTCATTAAAGCTTTGTAGTGTTATGAACAAGTTTCAAGAAGACATCGAATCCTAATTCGGCCTATAACAGGGTCAAAGAAGCACAATACAGTAAATGGTCAGAATGCTGTGAGTTAAACAGACTTGAGAATGTGCAAAGCAGATCACCAAGCGCCTTTGCTCATTTAAAAAGAGTCCAGTGAAGCTAATCAAGCATCTTCTCAGAGTACAGAACATTATGATGGGTGGAAGAGTAATTTTGAATGATGTATTAAGATATTCAACGTCCCACCTTGACCAAAAAATGAGGTACCCTTTTCAATAAAGTTCTGAAGCATCAAGTACTGTAATTTAAGAATATAAAAGCTTCAGCAACTCTAATAGAAGATAGAGAAAAAAAAGCATGAATAAAGAGAAAAGTACAAAAGCGGCAACAGCAAAAACACTGAAGATTGAAGTCAAGCGTCTGCTGCCGATAATCAAGCGTTCGAAACATCGTATTTTGAGGTACGCCCGTCCTATTGAAGTGATCTTGGTTTTGTTAGAAAGATAAGAGAAATACCTACGTGTTTACTGAAGAAGCCGAGATCTGTATCAATCTCTATCGGAGTGAAATTCCTTCTTCAAGCTTGAGATGTGATATTGTTCGTGACAAAAGTACAAAAGCGGCAACAGCAAAAACACTGAAGATTGAAGTCAAGAGTCTGTTGCAGATAATCAAGCGTCTGAAACATCGTATTTTGAGGTACGCCCGTCCTATTGAAGTGATCTTGGTTTTGTTAGAAAGATAAGTGAAATACCTACGGGTTTCCTGAAGAAGCCGAGATCTGTATCAATCTCTATCGGAGTGAAATTCCTTCTTCAAGCTTGAGATGTGATACTGTTCGTGACAATCAGAACATGCAACCTTCTGTTGATAATTTCTGGTGCTTTGGTGTTCAAAAATATCGATCTTCATATCGTTGGAAATCTCAAAGAAATATTTACAACTTTCGTGAAGAGGTCAAGAGCGAAATCGATCTCTATCTTTGTCAAAATGCATCCGTAAGTTGGTGACGTGATGCCGTTCCTGACTGTCATACCTTTGTAGCGTCGGATGGCCATATATAGAACTGATGGTGTTCGGATTAGATTAAACCGGTGTCTCATTAAAGCTTTGTAGCAATATGAACAAGTTTCATGAAGACATCGAATCCAAATTCGGCCAGTAACAGGGTCAAAGAAGCACAATACGGTAAATGGTCAGAATGCTGTGAGTTAAACAGACTTGAGAATGTGCAAAGAAGATAACCAAGCGCCTTAGCTCATTTAAAAAGTGTCCAGTGAAGCTAATCACGCATCTTCTCAGAGTGCAGAACATTATGATGGGTGGAGAAGTAATTTTGAATGATGTATTAAGATATTCAACGTCCCACATTGACCTGAAAATGAGGTACACTTTTCAATAAAGTTCTGAAGCATCAAGTACTGTAATATAAGAATATAAAACGATCAGCAACTCTAATAGAAGGTAGAGAAAAAAAGCGTGAACAAAGACAAAAGTACAACAGCGGCAACAGCAAAAACACTGAAGTCTGCTACCGATAATGAAGCGTCCGAAACATCGTATTTTGAGGTACGCCCGTCCTATTGAAGTGATCTTGGTTTTGTTAGAAAGATAAGAGAAATACCTACGTGTTTACTTAAGAAGCCGAGATCTGTGTCAATCTCTATCGGTGTGAAATTCCTTCTTCAAGCTCGAGATGTGATATTGTTCGTGACAAAAGTACAAATGCGGCAACAGCAAAAACACTGAAGATTGAAGTCAAGGGTCTGTTGCAGATAATGAAGCGTCCGAAACATCGTATTTTGAGGTACGCCCGTCCTATTGAAGTGATCTTGGTTTTGTTAGAAAGATAAGAGAAATACCTACGTGTTTCCTGAAGAAGCCGAGATCTGTATCAATCTCTATCGGTGTGAAATTCCTTCTTCAAGCTCGAGATGTGATATTGTTCGTGACAAAAGTACAAATGCGGCAATAGCAAAAACACTGAAGATTGAAGTCAAGAGTCTGTTGCTGATAATCAAGCGACTGAAACATCATATTTTGAGGTACGCCCGTCCTATTGAAGTGATCTTGGTTTTGTTAGAAAGATAAGAGAAATACCTACCTGTTTCCTGAAGAAGTCGAGATTTGTATCAATCTCTACCGGAGTGAAATTCCTTTTTCAAGCATGAGGTGTGATACTGTTTGTGAAAATTCGAATATGTAACCTCCTGCCGATAATTTTTGGAGATTTGGGTGTTCAAAGGTATCGATCTTGGTATCGTTGGAAGGCTCAAAGAAATATCTGCAACTCTAGTGAAGAGGTCAACAGCGAAATCGATCTCTACCTTTATTAAAATGCATTCGTAAGTTGGTGACGTGATGCCGTTCCTGACTGTCATACCTTTGTAGCGTCTGATGGCCATATATTGAGCTGATGGTGTTCGAATTGGATGAAAACGGTGTCACATTAAAGCTTTGTAGCGTTATGAACAAGTTTCATGATGACTTCGAATCGTAATTCAGCCAGTAATAGGGTCAAAGAAGCATAAGACCCTAGATGGTCAGAATGCTATGAGTTAAACAGACTTGAGAATGTGCAAAGCAGATAACCAAGCTCCTTAGCTAATTTAAAAAGCGTCCAGTGAAGCTAACCAAGCATCTTCTCAAAATACAGAACATTATGACGGGTGGAGAAGTAATTTTGAATGAAGTATTAAGAAATTCAACGTCCAACCTTCACCAGAAAATGAGGTACCCTTTTCAATAAAGTTCTGAAGCATCAAGTACTGTAATATAAGAATATAAAAGCTTCAGCAACTCTAATAGAAGAAAGAGAAGAAAAGCGTGAATAAAAACAAAAGTACAAAAGCGACAACAGCAAAAACACTGAAGATTGAATTCAAGCATCTGCTGCCGATAATCAAGCGTCCGAAACGTCGTATTTTGAGGTACGCTCGTCCTATTGAAGTGATATTGGTTTTGTTAGAAAGATAAGAGAAATACCTACGTGTTTCCTGAAGACGCCGAGATCTGTATCAATCTCTATCGAAGTGAAATTCTTTCTTCAAGCTTGCGATGTGATACTGTTCGTGACAATCAGAACATGCAACCGTCTGCTGACAATTTCTGGAGCTTTGGTGTTCAAAAGTATCGATCTTGATATCGTTTGAAATCTCAAAGAAATATTTACAACTCTCGTGAAGAGGCCAAGAGCGAAATCGATCTCTATCTTTGTCAAAATGCATCCGTAAGTTGGTGACTGTGATGTCGTTCCTGACTGTCATACCTTTGTAGCGTCTGATGGCCATATAGTGAGCTGATGGTGTTCGAATTGGATGAAACCGGTGTCTCATTAAAGCTTTGAAGCGTTGTGAACAAGTTTCATGATGACATCGAATCCAAATTCGGCCAGTAACAGGGTCAAAGAAGCATAATACGCTAAATGGTCAAAATGCTATGAGTTAAACAGACTTGATAATGTGCAAAGCAGATAACCAAGCGCCTTAGCTCATTTAAAAAGCGTCTAGTAAAGCTAATCAAGCGTCTTCTCAGAATACAGAACATTACGAAGGGTGGAGAAGTAATTTTGAATGAAGTATTAAGATATTCAACGTTCAACCTTGACCAGAAAATGAGGTACCCTTTTTAATAAAGTTCTGAAGCATCAATTACTGTAATATAAGAATATAAAAGCTTCAGCAACACTAATAGAAGAAAGAGAAGAAACGCGTGAATAAAGACAAAAGTACAAAGGCGGCAATAGCAAAAACACTAAAGTTTGAAGTCAAGCATCTGCTGCCGATAATCAAGCATCCGAAACGTCGAATTTTGAGGTACGCTCATCCTGATGAAGTGATCTTTTTAGAAAGATAAGAGGAATACCTACATATTTCTAGAAGAAGCCGAGATCTGTATCAATCTCTATCGGAGTGAAATTCCCTGTTGAAGCTTGAGATGTGATATTGATTGTGTCAATCAGAACATGCAACCGTCTGCGAATAATTTCCGGAGCTTTGGTGTTCAAAAGTATCGATCTTGATATCGTTGGAAATCTCAAAGAAATATTTGCATCTCTCGTGAAGATGTCAAGAGCGAAATCGATCTCTATCTTTGTCAAAATGCATCCGTAAGTTGCTGACTGTGATGTCGTTCCTGACTGTCATACCTTTGTAGCGTCTGATGGCCATATAGTGAGCTGATGGTGTTCGAATTGGATGAAACCGGTGTCTCATTAAAGCTTTGAAGCGTTGTGAACAAGTTTCATGATGACATCGAATCCTAATTCGACCAGTAACAGGGTCAAAGAAGCATAATACGCTAAATGGTCAAAATGCTATGAGTTAAACAGACTTGATAATGTGCAAAGCAGATAACCAAGCGCCTTAGCTCATTTAAAAAGCGTCTAGTAAAGCTAATCAAGCGTCTTCTCATAATACAGAACATTACGAAGGGTGGAGAAGTAATTTTGAATGAAGTATTAAGATATTCAACGTTCAACCTTGACCAGAAAATGAGGTACCCTTTTTAATAAAGTTCTGAAGCATCAATTACTGTAATATAAGAATATAAAAGCTTCAGCAACACTAATAGAAGAAAGAGAAGAAACGCGTGAATAAAGACAAAAGTACAAAGGCGGCAACAGCAAAAACACTAAAGTTTGAAGTCAAGCATCTGCTGCCGATAATCAAGCATCCGAAACGTCGTATTTTGAGGTACGCTCATCCTGATGAAGTGATCTTTTTAGAAAGATAAGAGGAATACCTACAGATTTCCAGAAGAAGCCGAGATCTGTATCAATCTCTATCGGAGTGAAATTCCCTGTTGAAGCTTGAGATGTGATATTGTTTGTGTCAATCAGAACATGCAACCGTCTGCGAATAATTTCCGGAGCTTTGGTGTTCAAAAGTATCGATCTTGATATCGTTGGAAATCTCAAAGAAATATTTGCATCTCTCGTGAAGAGGTCAAGAGCGATATCGATCTCTATCTTTGTCAAAATGCATCCGTAAGTTGGTGACGTGATGTCGTTCCTGACTGTCATACCTTTTTAGCGTCTGATGGCCATATATTGAGATGATGGTGTTCGAATTGGATGAAACCAGTGTCTAATTAAAGCTTTGTAGCGTGATAAACAAGTTTCATGAAGACATTGAATCCTAATTCGGCCAGTAATAAGGTCAAAGAAGCATAATATGCTAAATGGTCAAAATGCTACGAGTTAAACAGACTCGTGATTGTGCAAAGCAGATAACCAAGTGCCTTAGCTCATTTAAGAAGCGTCCATGGAAGCTAATCAAGCGTCTTCTCAGAATACAGAACATTATGATGGGTGGAGAAGTAATTTTGAATGAAGTATTAAGATATTCAACGTCCAAGCTTGACCAGAAAATAAGGTACCCTATTTAATGAAGTTCTGAAGCATCAAGTACTGTAATATAAGAATATAAAAGCTTAAGCAACTCTAACAGAAGAAACAGACGAAAAGCGTCAATAAAGACAAAAGCACAAAAGCGACAACAGCAAAAACACTAAAGATTAAAGTCAAGCGTCTGTTGCCGATAATCAAGCGTTCGAAACGCCGTATTTTGAGGTACGCTTGTCCTAACGAAGTGATATTGGTTTTTTTCGAAAGATAAGAGAAATAACTATATGTTTCCTGAATAAGCCGAGATCTGTATCAATCTCTATCGGAGTGAAATTCATTCTTCAAGCTTGAGATGTGATATTGATTGTGACAATTAGAATATGCAACTGTCTGCTGACAATTTCTAGAGCTTTGGGTGTTCAAAAGTATCGATCCTGGTATCGTTGGAAGACTCAAAGAAATATCTGCAACTCTCATAAGGAGGTCAAGAGCGAAATCGATCTCTATCTTCGTCAAAATGCATCAGTAATTTGGTGACGTGATGCCGTTCCTGACTGTCATACCTTTGTAGCATCTGAAGGCCATATATTTAGCTGATGGAGTTCGAATTGGATGAAACCGGTGTCTCATTAAAGCTAATGTCCATATAAACAAGTTTCATGAAGACATCGAATCCTAATTCGGACAGTAACAGCGTCAAAGAAGCATAATACGCTAAATGGTCTGAATGTTGCGAGTTAAATAGCCTTGTGAATGTGGCAAGGGGTTAACCACGCGCCTTACCTCTTTTAAGAAGCGTCCAGTGAAGCTAATCAAGCGTCTACTCAGAATAGAGAACATTATGATGGGTGGAGAAGTAATTTTGAATGAAGTATTAAGATATTCAAAGTCCAAGCTTGACCAGAAAATGAGGTACCATTTTCAATGAATTTTTGAAGCATCAAGTACTGTAATAGAAGCAGACAAAACCTTCAGCAAGTCCAATAGAAGAAAGAGAAAAAAAGCATGAATAAAGACAAAAGTACAAAAGCTGCAACAGCAAAAAGACCGAATATTGAAGTCAGGCGTCGGCTGCCGATAATCAAGCGTCCGAAACGCCTTATATTAAAGTACACTAGTCCTAAAGAAGTGATCTTTGTTTTGTTAGAAATATAAGAGAAATACCTACATGTTTCCTGAAGAAGACGAGATCTGTATCAATCTCAATCGAAGTGAAATTCCTTCTTCAAGCTTGAGATGTGATACTGTTCATGACAATCAGAACATGCAACCATCTGCTGACAATTTCTAGACCTTTGGGTGTTCAAAAGTATCGATCTTGGTATCGTTGGAAGGCTCAAAGAAATATCTGCAACTCTCATGAAGAGGTCAAGAGCGAAATCGATCACTATCTTTGTCAAAATGCATCCGTAAGTTGGTGACGTGGTTCCGTTCCTGACTGTCATAC
Source organism: Ammopiptanthus mongolicus (assembly GCA_039655645.1). Classification (NCBI taxonomy): domain Eukaryota; kingdom Viridiplantae; phylum Streptophyta; class Magnoliopsida; order Fabales; family Fabaceae; genus Ammopiptanthus; species Ammopiptanthus mongolicus. The sequence goes on along the minus strand of CM077346.1, from coordinate 62,191,464 downwards.
CTTTGTAGCGTCTGATGGCCATATATTGAGTTGATGGTGTTCGAATTGGATTAAACCGGTGTCTCATTGAAGCTAATGTCCATATAAACAAGTTTCATAAAGACATCGAATCCTAATTCGGGCAGTAACAGGGTCAAAGAAGCATAATACGCTAAATGGTCAGAATGCTACGAGTTAAATAGCCTTGTGAATGTGCAAAGCAGATAACCAAGCGCCTTAGCTCATTTAAGAAGCGTCCAGTGAAGCTAATCAAGCATCTTCTCAGAATACAGAACATTATGATGGGTGGAGAAGTAATTTGGAATGAAGTATTAAGATATTCAACGTCCAAGCTTGACCAGAAAATGAGGTACCCTTTTCAATAAAGATCTGAAGCATCAAGTACTGTAATATAAGAATATAAAAGCTTCGGAAACTCTAGTAGAAGAAACAGAATAAAAGCGTGAATAATGACAAAAGTAGAAAAGCGGCAACAGCAAAAGCACTGAAGATTGAAGTCAAGCATCTGCTGCCAATAATCAAGCGTCCGAAACGTCGTATTTTGAGGTACGCTCATCCTAATGAAGTGATCTTGGTTTTATTAGAAAGATAAGAGAAATACCTACATGTTTCCTAAAGAAACCGAGATCTGTATCATTCTCTATCGGAGTCAAATTCCTTCTTCAAGCTTGAGATGTTTCACTTCGATATAGATTGATATAGATCTCGGCTTCTTCAGGAAACATGTAGGTATTTCTCCTATCTTTCTAAAAAAACCAAGAGAACCACAATAGGATGAGCATCCCTCGAAATACGACGTTTCAGAAGCTTGATTATTGGCAGCAGACGCTTGACTTCAATCTTCAGTGTTTTTGCCGTATCCGCTTTTGTACTTTTGTCTTTAATCACGCTTTATTTTCTCTTTCTTCTATTAGAGTTGTTGAAGCTTTTATAATCTTATGTTACAGTACTTGATGCTTCAGAACTTTATTGAAAAGGGTACCTCATTTTCTGGTCAAGTTTGGACGTTGAATATCTTAATACTTCATTCAAAATTATTCCTCCACCCATCATAATGTACTGTATTCAGAGAAGGCGGTAGATTAGCTTCATTGGACAGTTCTTAAATAAGATAAGGCGCTTGGGTATCCGCTTTGAACATTCACAAGTCTGTTTAACTCGTAGCATTCTGACCATTTAGCGTATTATGCTTCTTTCACACTGTTACTGGCCGAATTTGGATTCGATGTCGTCATGAAACTTGTTTACATGGATATTAGCTTTAATTCGACACTAGTTTCATCCAATTCGAACACCATCAGCTCAATATATGGCCAACAGACGCTACAAAGGTATGACAGTCAGGAACGACATCACGTCACTAACTTACGGATGCATTTTGACAAAGAAAGAGGTCGATTTCGTTCTTGACCTCTTCATGAGAGCCACATATATTTCTTTGAGCCTTACAACGATACAAAGATCGATAATTTTGAACACGCAAAGCTACAGAAATTGCAGCAGACGGTTGCATGTTCTGATTGCCACGAACAGTATCACATCACAAGCTTGAAGAAGAAATTTGATTCCGATAGAGATTCATACAAGTCTCGGCTTCTTCAGGAAACATGCAGGTATTTCTCTTATATTTCTAGCAAAACCAAGATCACTTCATTAAGGCGAGCGTACCTCAAAAAACGATGTTATGGACGCCACATTATCGACAGCAGACACTTGACTTCAATCTTCAGTGTTTTTGCTATTGCCGTTTTTGTACTTTTGTCTTTATTCACGCTTTTCTTCTCTTTCTTCTATTAGAGTTGCTGAACCTCTTATATTCTTATATTACAGTACTTGATGCTTCAGAACTTTATTGAAAAGGGTACCTCATTTTCTGGTTAAGCTTGGACGTCGAATATCTTAATACTTCATTCAAAATTACTTCTCCCCCCATCATAATGTTCTGTATTCTGAGAAGACGCTTGATTTGCTTCACTGGACGCATCTTAAATGAGCTAAGGTGCTTGGTTATCTGCTTTGCACATTCACAAGTCTATTTAGAGTATTATGCTTCTTTGACTCTGTTACTGGCCGAATAAGAATTCGATGTCTTCATGAAACTTGTTAAGATGGATATTAGCTTTAATGACACACCGGCATCATCCAATTCGAACACCATCAGCTCAATATATGGCCATCAGACGCTACAAAGGTATGACAGTCAGGAACGACATCACGTCACCAACTTACGGATGCATTTTGACAAAGATAGAGATCGATTTCATTCTTGACCTCTTCACGAGAGCTGCAGATATTTCTTTAAGCCTTCCAAAGATACCAAGATCGATACTTTTGAAAACCCAAAGCTGCAAAAATTGTCAGCAGACGGTTGCATGTTCTGATTGTCATGAACAGTATCACATCTCAAGCTAGAAGAAGGAATTTCACTCCGATAGAGATTGATACAGATCTCGGCTTCTTCAGGAACCATGTAGGTATTTCTCTTATCTTTCTAAAAAATACAAGATCACTTCTTTAGGGCGAGCGTACCTCAAAATATGACGTTTCGGACGCTCGATTATCGACAGTAGACGCTTGACTTCAATCTTCAGTGTTTTTCCTGTTGCCGCTTTTGTACTTTTGTCCTTATTCACGCTTTTCTTCTCTTTCTTCTATTAGAGTTGCTGAAGCTTTTATATTCTTATGTTACAGTACTTGATGCTTCAAAACTTTATTGAAAAGGGTACCTCATTTTCTGGTCAAGCTTGGACGTTGAATATCTTAATACTTCATTCGAAATTACTTCTCCACCCATCATAATGTTATGTATTCTGAGAAGACGCTTTATTTGTTTCACTGGAAGCATCTTAAATGAGCTAAGGTGCTTGGTTATCCGCTTTGCACATTCACACGTCTGTTTTATTCGTAGCATTCTTACCATATAGCGTATTATGCTTCTTTGTCCTTGTTACTTGCCGAATTTGGATTCGATGTCTTCATGAAACTTGTTTAAATGGATATCCACTTCAATGACACACCGGTTTCAACCAATTCGAACACCATCAGCTCAATATCTGGCCATCAGACATTACAAAGGTATGACAGTCAGGAACGGCATCACGTCACCAACTTACGGATGCATGTTGACAAAGATAGAGATCTATTTGGCTCTTCACCTCTTCACCAGAGTTGCAGATATTTCTTTGAGCCTTCCAACGTTACCAAGATCGATACTTTTGAAATACTAATGCTCCAGAAATTGTCAACAGAAGGTTGCATATTCGAATTGTCACGAACAGTATCACACCTCATGCTTGAAGAAGGAATTTCACTCAGATAGAGATTTATTCAGATCTCGACTTCTTCAGGAAACAGGTAGGTATTTTTCTTATCTTTCTAAAAAAACCAAGATCACTTCATTAGGATGAGCGTATCTCAAAATATAACATTTCGGACGCTTGCTTATCGACAACAGACGCTTGACTTCAATCTTCAGTGTTTTTGCTGTTATAGCTTTTGTACTTTTGTCTTTATTCACGCTTTCCTTCTCTTTCTTCTATTAGAGTTGCTGAAGCTTTTATATTCTTATATTACAGTATTTGATGCTTCAGAAATTTATTGAAAAGGGTACCTCATTTTCTGATCAAGCTTGGAAGTTGAATATCTTAATACTTCATTCAAACTTACTTCTCCACCCATCACAATGTTCGGTATTCTGAGTAGATGCTTGATTAGCTTCACTGGACGATTCTTAAAAGAGCTAAGGCATATTATGCTTCTTTGGCCCTGTTTCTCGCTGCATAAGGATTCGATGTCTTCATGAAACTTGTTTAAATGGATATTCACTTTAATGACACAGTGGTTTCATCCAATTCGAACATTATCAGCTCAATATATGGCCATCAGACGTTACAAAGGTATGGCAGTCAGGAACGGCATCACGTCACCAACTTATGGATGCATGTTGACAAAGATAGAGATCGATTTCGCTCTTCACCTCTTCACCAGAGTTGCAGATATTTCTTTGAGGCTTCCAACGATACCAAGATCGATACTTTTGAAACCCTAAAGCTCCAGAAATTGTCAACAGAAGGTTGCATATTCGAATTGTCACGAACAGTATCACACCTCGTGCTTGAAGAAGGAATTTCACTCAGATAGAGATTGATTCAGATCTCAACTTTTTCATGAAACAGGTAGGTACTTTTCTTATCTTTCTAAAAAAACCAAGATCACTTCATTAGGATAAGCGTACGTCAAAATATGACGTTTCGGACGCTTGATTATCGGCAGCAGTCGCTTGACTACAATCTTCAGTGTTTTTGCTGTTGCCGCTTTTGTACTTTTGTCTTTATTCACGCTTTTCTTCTCTTTCCTCTATTAGAGTTACTGAAGCTTTTATATTCTTATGTTGTAGTACTTGATGCTTCAGAACTTTATTGAAAAGGGTACCTCTTTTTCTGATCAAGCTTGGATGCTGAATATCATAATACTTCACTCAAAATTACTTCTCCACCCATCAAAATTTTTGGTATTCTGAGTTGACGCTTGATTAGCTTCACTGGACTATTCTTAAAAGAGCAAAGGCACTTGGTTATCCACTTTGCACATTCACAAGTCTGTTTAACTCGTAGCATTCCGACCATTTAGCATATTATGCATTTTTGACCTTGTTACTCACCGAATTAGGATTCAATGTCTTCATGAAACTTGTTTATATGGATATTTGCTTTCATGCAACACTGGTTTCATCCAATTCGAACACCATTAGCTCAATATATGGCCATCAGACGCTACAAAGGTATGACAGTCAGGAACGACATCACGTCACCAACTTATGGATGCATTTTGATAAAGATAGAGCTCGATTTCATTCTTGACCTCTTCACGAGAGCAGTAGATATTTCTCTGAGCCTTCCAAAGATACCAAGATCGATACTTTTGAACACGCAAAGCTCCATAAATTGTCAGCAGAAGGTTACATATTCGAATTGCCACGAACAGTATCACATCTCTTGCATGAAGAAGGAATTTCACTCCGCTAGAGATTGATACAGATCTCGGCTTCTTCAGGAAACATGTAGGTATTTCTCTTATCATTCTAACAAAACAATGATCACTTCATTAGGACGAGCGTACCTCAAAATACGACGTTTCGGACGCTTGATTATCGGCAACAGACACTTGACTACAATCTTCTGTGTTTTTGCTGTTGCCGCTTTTGTACTTTTGTCTTTATGCACGCTTTTATTCTCTTTCTTCTATTAGAGTTGCAGAACATTTTTATATTCTTATATTACAATACTTTATTGAAAAGGGTACCTCTTTTTCTGGTCAAACTTGGACGTTGAATATTTTAATACTTCATTCAAAATTACTTCTCCACCTGTCATAATGTTCTGTATTCTGAGAAGACGCTGGATTTGCTTCACTGGACACATCTTAAATGAGCTAAGGCGCTTGGTTATCCGCTTTGCACATTCACAAGTCTGTTTAACTCGTAGCATTCTGACCTTTTAGCCTATTATGCTTCTTTGACTCTGTTACTGGCCGAATAAGAATTCGATGTCTTCATGAAACTTGTTAAGATGGATATTAGCTTTAATGACACACCGGCATCATCCAATTCGAACACCATCAGCTCAATATATGGCCATCAGACGCTACAAAGGTATGACAGTTAGGAACGGCATCACGTCACCAACTTACGGATGCATTTTGACAAAGATAGAGATCGATTTCATTCTTGACTTCTTCACGAGAGCTGCAGATATTTCTTTAAGCCTTCCAAAGATACCAAGATCGATACTTTTGAAAACCCAAAGCTGCAGAAATTGTCAGCAGACGGTTGCATGTTCTGATTGTCACGAACATTATCACATCTCAAGCTAGACGAAGGAATGTCACTCCGATAGAGATTGATACAGATCTCGGCTTCTTCAGGAACCATGTAGGTATTTCTCTTATCTTTCTAAAAAAATACAAGATCACTTCATTAGGGCGAGCGTACCTCAAAAAATGACGTTTCGGACGCTCGATTATCGACAGGAGACGCTTGACTTCAATCTTCAATGTTTTTCTTGTTGCCGCTTTTGAACTTTTGTCCTTATTCACGCTTTTCTTCTGTTTCTTCCATTAGAGTTGCTGAAGCTTTTATATTCTTATGTTACAGTACTTGATGCTTCAGAACTTTATTGAAAAGGGTACCTCATTTTCTGGTCAAGCTTGGACGTTGAATATCTTAATACTTCATTCGAAATTACTTCTCCACCCATCATAATGTTATGTATTCTGAGAAGACGCTTTATTTGATTCACTGGAAGCATCTTAAATGAGCTAAGGTGCTTGGTTATCCGCTTTGCACATTCTCACGTCTGTTTTACTCGTAGCATTCTTACCATATAGCGTATTATGCTTCTTTGTCCTTGTTACTGGCCGAATTAGGATTCGATGTCTTCATGAAACTTGTTTAAATGGATATTCACTTCAATGACACACCGGTTTCAACCAATTCGATCACCATCAGCTCAATATCTGGCCATCAGACATTACAAAGGTATGACAGTCAGGAACGGCATCACGTTACCAACTTACGGATGTATGTTGACAAAGATAGAGATCGATTTCGCTCTTCACCTCTTCACAAGAGTTGCAGATATTTCTTTGAGCCTTCCAACGATACCAAGATCGATACTTTTGAAATCCTAAAGCTCCCGAAATTGTCAACAGAAGATTGCATATTCGAATTGTCACGAACAGTATCACACCTCATGCTTGAAGAAGGAATTTCATCCATACAGAGATTGATTCAGGTCTCGACTTCTTCAGGAAACAGGTAGGTATTTTTCTTATCTTTCTAAAAAAACCAAGATCACTTCATTAGGACGAGCGTATCTCAAAATACGACGTTTCGGACGCTTGATTATCAGCAGCAGTCGCTTGACTACAATCTTCAGTGTTTTTGCTGTTGCCGCTTTTGTACTTTTGTCTTTATTCACGCTTTTCTTCTCTTTCTTCTATTAGAGTTGCTGAAGATTTTATATTCTTATATTGCAGTACTTGATGCTTCGGAACTTTATTGAAAAGGGTACCTCATTTTCTGATCAAGCTTGGACGTTGAATATCATAATACTTCATTCAAAATTACATCTCCACCCATCATAATGTTCTGTATTCTGAGAAGAGGCTTGATTAGCTTCACTGGATGCTTCTTAAATGAGCTAAGGTGTGTGGTTATCCGCTTTGGACATTCACAAGTCTGTTTAACTCGTAGTATTCCGACCATTTAGCGTATTATGCTTCTTTGACCCTGTTACTCGACGAATTAGGATTCGATGTCTTCATGAAACTTGTTTATATGGATATTAGGTAATGAGACACCGGTTTCATCCAATTCGAACACCATCAGCTCAATATATAGCCATCAGACTCAACAAAGGTATGACAGTCAGGAACGGCATCACGTCACAACTTACGGATGCATTTTGATAAAGATAGAGATCAATTTCGTTCTTGACCTCTTCACGAGAGTTGCAGATATTTCTTTGAGCCTTCCAAAGATACCAAGATCGATAATTTTGAACACACAAAGCCCCAGAAATTGTCTGCAGACGGTTGCATGTTCGGATTGCAATGAACAGTATAACATCTCGAGCATGAAGCAGGAATTTCACTCCGATAGAGATTGATA
>CM077346.1:61995856-62183295 GCA_039655645.1 Ammopiptanthus mongolicus | reverse complement strand
ATAGACTTGTGAATGTGCAAACCGGATAACCAAGCGCCTTAGCTCTTTTAAGAAGCGTCCCAGTGAAGCTAATCTGGCGCATTCTCAGAATATAAAACATTTTGACGGGTGGAGAAGTAATTTTGAGTGAAGTGTTAAGATATTCAACGTCCAAGCTTGACCAAAAATGATTACCCTTTTCAATAAAGTTCTGAAGCATCTAGTACTGTAATACAAGAAATTAAAAGCTTCAGCAACTCTAGAAGAAGAAATAGAAGAAAAGCGTGAATAAAGACAAAAGTACAAAAGCGGCAACAACAAAAACTCTGAAGCTTGAAGTCCAGCGTCCGCTGCCGATAATCAAGCGTCCGAAACATCGTATTTTGAGGTACGCCCGTCCTAATGAAGTGATCTTGGTTTTTTTAGAAAGATAAGAGAAATACCTACCTGTTTCCTGAAGAAGTCGAGATCTGACTCAATCTCTATCTGAATGAAATTCCTTTTTCAAGCATGAGGTGTGATACTGTTCATGAAAATTCGAATATGCAACCTTCTGCTGACAATTTCTGGAGATTTGGGTGTTCAAAAGTATCGATCTTGGTATCGTTGAAAGGCTCAAAGAAATATCTGCAACTCTCGTGAAGAGGTCAAGAGCGAAATCGATCTCTATCTTTGTCAAAATGCATCCGTAAGTTGGTGACGTGATGTCGTTCCTGACTGTCATACCTTTGTAGCGTCTGATGGCCATATATTGAGCTGATGGGTGTTCTAATTGGATGAAACCGATGTCTCCTTAGCTATGTATCCATATAAACAAGTTTCATGAAGACATCGAATCCTAATTCGGCCAGTAACAGGGTCAAAGAAGCATGATACGCTAAATGGTCATAATGCTACGAGTTAAATAGACTTGTGAATGTGCAAAGCGGATAACCAAGCGCCTTAGCTCTTTTAAGAAGCGTCCAGTGAAGCTAATCTGGCGCATTCTCAGAATATAAAACATTTTGACGGGTGGAGAAGTAATTTTGAGTGAAGTGTTAAGATATTCAACGTCCAAGCTTGACCAGAAAATGAGGTACCCTTTTCAATAAAGTTCTGAAGCATCTAGTACTGTAATACAAGAATATAAAAGCTTCAGCAACTCTAGAAGAAGAAAGAGAAGAAAAGCGTGAATAAAGACAAAAGTACAAAAGCGGCAATAGCAAAAACTCTGAAGCTTGAAGTCAAGCGTCCGCTTCCGATAATCAAGTGACCGAAACGTCGTATTTTGAGGTACGCTCGTCCTAATGTAGTGATCTTGGTTTTTTTAGAAAGATAAGAGAAATACCTACCTGTTTCCTAAAGAAGTCGAGATCTGACTCAATCTCTATCAGAATGAAATTCCTTTTTCAAGCATGAGGTGCGATACTGTTTATGAAAATTCGAATATGCAAGCTTCTGCTGACAATTTCTGTAGATTTGGGTGTTCAAAAGTATCGATATTGGTATCATTGGAACGCTCAAAGAAATATCTGCAACTCTCATGAAGAGGTCAAGAGCGAAATCGATCTCTATCTTTGTCAAAATGCATCCGTAAGTTGGTGACGTGATGTCGTTCCTGACTGTCATACCTTTGTAGCGTCTGATGGCCATATATTGAGCTGATGGTGTTCTAATTGGATGAAACCGATGTCTCCTTAAATCTAATATCCATATAAACAAGTTTCATGAAGACATCGAATCCTAATTCGGCCAGTAACAGGGTCAAAGAAGCATGATACGCTAAATGGTCATAATGCTACGAGTTAAATAGACTTGAATGTGCAAAGCGGATAACCAAGCGCCTTAGCTCTTTTAAGAAGCGTCCAGTGAAGCTAATCAAGCGTCTACTCAGAATACAGAACATTTTGATGGGTGGAGAAGTAATTTTGAATGAAGTGTTAAGATATTCAACGTCCAAGCTTGACCAGAAAATGAGGTACCCTTTTCAATAAAGTTCTGAAGCATCTAGTACTGTAATATAAGAATTAAAAGCTTCAGCAACTCTAGAAGAAGAAAGAGAAGAAAAGCGTGAATAAAGACAAAAGTACAAAAGCGGCAACAGCAAAAACTCTGAAGATTGAAGTCAAGCGTCCGCTGCCGATAATCAAGCGTCCGAAACGTCGTATTTTGAGGTACGCTCGTCCTAATGAAGTGATCTTGGTTTTTTTAGAAAGATAAGAGAAATACCTACCTGTTTCCTGAAGAAGTCGAGATCTGACTCAATCTCTATCTGAATGAAATTCCTTTTTCAAGCATGAGGTGTGATACTGTTCATGAAAATTCGAATATGCAACCTTCTACTGACAATTTCTGTAGATTTGGGTGTTCAAAAGTATCGATATTGGTATCATTGGAACGCTCAAAGAAATATCTGCAACTCTCATGAAGAGGTCAAGAGCGAAATCGATCACTATCTTTGTCAAAATGCATCCGTAAGTTGGTGACGTGATGTCGTTCCTGACTGTCATACCTTTGTAGCGTCTGATGGCCATATATTGAGCTGATGGTGTTCTAATTGGATGAAACCGATGTCTCCTTAAATCTGATATCCATATAAACAAGTTTCATGAAGACATCGAATCCTAATTCAGCCAGTAACAGGGTCAAACAATCATGATACGCTAAATGGTCATAATGCTACGAGTTAAATAGACTTGTGAATGTGCAAAGCGGATAACCAAGTGCCTTAGCTCTTTTAAGAAGCGTCCAGTGAAGCTAATCTGGCGCATTCTCAGAATATAAAACATTTTGACGGGTGGAGAAGTAATTTTGAGTGAAGTGTTAAGATATTCAACGTCCAAGCTTGACCAGAAAATGAGGTACCCTTTTCAATAAAGTTCTGAAGCATCTAGTATTGTAATAAAATAAATTAAAAGCTTCAGCAACTCTAGAAGAAGAAATAGAAGAAAAGCGTGAATAAAGACAAAAGTACAAAAGCGGCAACAGCAAAAACTCTGAAGCTTGAAGTCTAGCGTCCGCTGCCGATAATCAAGCGTCCGAAACATCGTATTTTGAGGTACGCCCGTCCTAATGAAGTGATCCTGGTTTTTTTAGAAAGATAAGAGAAATACCTACCTGTTTCCTGAAGAAGTCGAGATCTGACTCAATCTCTATCTGAATGAAATTCCTTTTTCAAGCATGAGGTGTGATACTGTTCATGAAAATTCGAATATGCAACCTTCTGCTGACAATTTCTGGAGATTTGGGTGTTCAAAAGTATCGATCTTGGTATCGTTGGAAGGCTCAAAGAAATATCTGCAACTCTCGTGAAGAGGTCAAGAGCGAAATCGATCTCTATCTTTGTCAAAATGCATCCGTAAGTTGGTGACGTGATGTCGTTCCTGACTGTCATACCTTTGTAGCGTCTGATGGCCATATATTGAGCTGATGGTGTTCTAATTGGATGAAACCGATGTCTCCTTAAAGCTATATCCATATAAACAAGTTTCATGAAGACATCGAATCCTAATTCGGCCAGTAACAGGGTCAAACAAGCATGATACGCTAAATGGTCATAATGCTACGAGTTAAATAGACTTGTGAATGTGCAAAGCGGATAACCAAGCGCCTTAGCTCTTTTAAGAAGCGTCCAGTGAAGCTAATCTGGCGCATTCTCAGAATATAAAACATTTTGACGGGTGGAGAAGTAATTTTGAGTGAAGTGTTAAGATATTCAACGTCCAAGCTTGACCAGAAAATGAGGTACCCTTTTCAATAAAGTTCTGAAGCATCTAGTATTGTAATAAAATAAATTAAAAGCTTCAGCAACTCTAGAAGAAGAAATAGAAGAAAAGCGTGAATAAAGACAAAAGTACAAAAGCGGCAACAGCAAAAACTCTGAAGCTTGAAGTCTAGCGTCCGCTGCCGATAATCAAGCGTCCGAAACATCGTATTTTGAGGTACGCCCGTCCTAATGAAGTGATCTTGGTTTTTTTAGAAAGATAAGAGAAATACCTACCTGTTTCCTGAAGAAGTCGAGATCTGACTCAATCTCTATCTGAATGAAATTCCTTTTTCAAGCATGAGGTGTGATACTGTTCATGAAAATTCGAATATGCAACCTTCTGCTGACAATTTCTGGAGATTTGGGTGTTCAAAAGTATCGATCTTGGTATCGTTGGAAGGCTCAAAGAAATATCTGCAACTCTCATGAAGAGGTCAAGAGCGAAATCGATCTCTATCTTTGTCAAAATGCATCCGTAAGTTGGTGACGTGATGTCGTTCCTGACTGTCATACCTTTGTAGCGTCTGATGGCCATATATTGAGCTGATGGTGTTCTAATTGGATGAAACCGATGTCTCCTTAAATCTAATATCCATATAAACAAGTTTCATGAAGACATCGAATCCTAATTCGGCCAGTAACAGGGTCAAACAAGCATGATACGCTAAATGGTCATAATGCTACGAGTTAAATAGACTTGTGAATGTGCAAAGCGGATAACCAAGCACCTTAGCTCTTTTAAGAAGCGTCCATTGAAGCTAATCAAGCGTCTACTCAGAATACAGAACATTATGATGGGTGGAGAAGTAATTTTGAATGAAGTAAAGATATTCAACGTCCAAGCTTGACCAGAAAATGAGGTACCCTTTTCAATAAAGTTCTGAAGCATCAAGTACTGTAATATAAGAAATAAAAGCTTCAGCAACTCTAGAAGAAGAAAGAAATAAAAGCGTGAATAAAGACAAAAGTACAAAAGCGGCAACAGCAAAAACACTGAAGATTGAAGTCAAGCGTCCGCTGCCGATAATCAAGCGTCCGAAACGTCGTATTTTGAGGTACGCTCGTCCTAATGAAGTGATCTTGGTTTTTTTAGAAAGATAAGAGAAATACCTACCTGTTTCCTGAAGAAGTCGAGATCTGACTCAATCTCTATCTGAATGAAATTCCTTTTTCAAGCATGAGGTGTGATACTGTTCATGAAAATTCGAATATGCAACCTTCTGCTGACAATTTCTGGAGATTTGGGTGTTCAAAAGTATCGATCTTGGTATCGTTGGAAGGCTCAAAGAAATATCTGCAACTCTCGTGAAGAGGTCAAGAGCGAAATCGATCTCTATCTTTGTCAAAATGCATCCGTAAGTTGGTGACGTGATGTCGTTCCTGACTGTCATACCTTTGTAGCGTCTGATGGCCATATATTGAGCTGATGGTGTTCTAATTGGATGAAACCGATGTCTCCTTAAAGCTAATATCCATATAAACAAGTTTCATGAAGACATCGAATCCTAATTCGGCCAGTAACAGGGTCAAAGAAGCATAATACGCTAAATGGTCATAATGCTACGAGTTAAATAGACTTTGAATGTGCAAAGCGGATAACCAAGCGCCTTAGCTCTTTTAAGAAGCGTCCATTGAAGCTAATCAAGCGCATTCTCAGAATATAGAACATTTGATGGGTGGAGAAGTAATTTTGAATGAAGTGTTAAGATATTCAACGTCCAAGCTTGACCAGAAAATGAGGTACCCTTTTCAATAAAGTTCTGAAGCATCAAGTACTGTAATAAAAAAATATAAAAGCTTCAGCAACTCTAGAAGAAGAAAGAGAAGAAAAGCGTGAATAAAGACAAAAGTACAAAAGCGGCAACAGCAAAAACTCTGAAGCTTGAAGTCAAGCGTCCGCTGCCGATAATCAAGCGTCCGAAACATCGTATTTTGAGGTACGCCCGTCCTAATGAAGTGATCTTGGTTTTTTTAGAAAGATAAGAGAAATACCTACCTGTTTCCTGAAGAAGTCGAGATCTGACTCAATCTCTATCTGAATGAAATTCCTTTTTCAAGCATGAGGTGTGATACTGTTCATGAAAATTCGAATATGCAACCTTCTGCTGACAATTTCTGGAGATTTGGGTGTTCAAAAGTATCGATCTTGGTATCGTTGGAAGGCTCAAAGAAATATCTGCAACTCTCATGAAGAGGTCAAGAGCGAAATCGATCTCTATCTTTGTCAAAATGCATCCGTAAGTTGGTGACGTGATGTCGTTCCTGACTGTCATACCTTTGTATAGCATCTGATGGCCATATATTGAGCTGATGGTTTTCTAATTGGATGAAACCGATGTCTCCTTAAAGCTATATCCATATAAACAAGTTTCATGAAGACATCGAATCCTAATTCGGCCAGTAACAGGGTCAAAGAAGCATAATACGCTAAATGGTCGAATGCTACGAGTTAAATAGACTTGTGAATGTGCAAAGCGGATAACCAAGCGCCTTAGCTCTTTTAAGAAGCGTCCATTGAAGCTAATCAAGCGTCTACTCAGAATACAGAACATTATGATGGTGGAGAAGTAATTTTGAGTGAAGTGTTAAGATATTCAACGTCCAAGCTTGACCAGAAAATGAGGTACCCTTTTCAATAAAGTTCTGAAGCATCTAGTATTGTAATAAAATAAATTAAAAGCTTCAGCAACTCTAGAAGAAGAAATAGAAGAAAAGCGTGAATAAAGACAAAAGTACAAAAGCGGCAACAGCAAAAACTCAGAAGCTTGAAGTCCAGCGTCCGCTGCCGATAATCAAGCGTCCGAAACATCGTATTTTGAGGTACGCCGTCCTAATGAAGTGATCTTGGTTTTTTTAGAAAGATAAGAGAAATACCTACCTGTTTCCTGAAGAAGTCGAGATCTGACTCAATCTCTATCTGAATGAAATTCCTTTTTCAAGCATGAGGTGTGATACTGTTCATGAAAATTCGAATATGCAACCTTCTGCTGACAATTTTCGGAGATTTGGGTGTTCAAAAGTATCGATCTTGGTATCGTTGGAAGGCTCAAAGAAATATCTGCAACTCTCATGAAGAGGTCAAGAGCGAAATCGATCTCTATCTTTGTCAAAATGCATCCGTAAGTTGGTGACGTGATGTCGTTCCTGACTGTCATACCTTTGTATAGCATCTGATGGCCATATATTGAGCTGATGGTGTTCTAATTGGATGAAACCGATGTCTCCTTAAAGCTATATCCATATAAACAAGTTTCATGAAGACATCGAATCCTAATTCGGCCAGTAACAGGGTCAAAGAAGCATAATACGCTAAATGGTCAAATGCTACGAGTTAAATAGACTTGTGAATGTGCAAAGCGGATAACCAAGAGCCTTAGCTCTTTTAAGAAGCGTCCAGTGAAGCTAATCTGGCGTATTCTCAGAATATAAACCAATTTGATGGGTGGAGAAGTAATTTTGAGTGAAGTGTTAAGATATTCAACGTCCAAGCTTGACCAGAAAATGAGGTACCCTTTTCAATAAAGTTCTGAAGCATCTAGTATTGTAATACAATAAATTAAAAGCTTCAGCAACTCTAGAAGAAGAAATAGAAGAAAAGCGTGAATAAAGACAAAAGTACAAAAGCGGCAACAGCAAAAACTCTGAAGCTTGAAGTCCAGCGTCCGCTGCCGATAATCAAGCGTCCGAAACATCGTATTTTGAGGTACGCCCGTCCTAATGAAGTGATCTTGGTTTTTTTAGAAAGATAAGAGAAATACCTACCTGTTTCCTGAAGAAGTCGAGATCTGACTCAATCTCTATCTGAATGAAATTACTTTTTCAAGCATGAGGTGTGATATTGTTCGTGAAAATTCGAATATGCAACCTCCTGCTAACAATTTTTGGAGATGTGGGTGTTCAAAACTATCGATCCTGGTATCGTTGGAAGGCTCAAAGAAATATCTGCAACTCGTGAAGAGGCCAAGAGCGAAATCGATCTCTATCTTTGTCAAAATGCATCCGTAAGTTGGTGACGTGATGTCGTTCCTGACTGTGATACCTTTGTAGCGTCTGATGGCCATATATTGAGCTGATGGTGTTCTAATTGGATGAAACCGATGTCTCCTTAAATCTAATATCCATATAAACAAGTTTCATGAAGACATCGAATCCTAATTCAGCCAGTAACAGGGTCAAACAATCATGATACGCTAAATGGTCATAATGCTACGAGTTAAATAGACTTGTGAATGTGCAAACCGGATAACCAAGCGCCTTAGCTCTTTTAAGAAGCGTCCAGTGAAGCTAATCTGGCGTATTCTCATAATATAAAACATTTTGACGGGTGGAGAAGTAATTTTGAGTGAAGTGTTAAGATATTCAACATCCAAGCTTGACCAGAAAATGATGTACCCTTTTCAAAAAAGTTCTGAAGCATCAAGTACTGTAATATAAGAATATAAAAGTTTCAGCAACTCTACAAGAATAAAGAGAATAAAAGCGTGAATAAGGACAAAAGTACAAAAGCGGCAACAGCAAAAACACTGAAGATTGAAGTCAAGCGTCCACTGCCGATAAACAAGCGTCCAAAACGTCGTATTTTGAGGTACGCTCGTCCTAATGAAGTGATCTTGGTTTTGTTAGAAAGATAAGAGAAATACCTACCTGTTTCCTGAAGAAGTCGAGATCTGACTCAATCTCTATCTGAATGAAATTCCTTTTTCAAGCATGAGGTGTGATACTGTTCATGAAAATTCGAATATGCAACCTTCTGCTGACAATTTTTGGAGATTTGGGTGTTCAAAAGTATCGATCTTGGTATCGTTGGAAGGCTCAAAGAAATATCTGCAACTCTCGTGAAGAGGTCAAGAGCGAAATCGATCTCTATCTTTGTCAAAATGCATCCGTAAGTTGGTGACGTGATGTCGTTCCTGACTGTCATACCTTTGTAGCGTCTGATGGCCATATATTGAGCTGATGGTGTTCTAATTGGATGAAACCGATGTCTCCTTAAAGCTAATATCCATATAAACAAGTTTCATGAAGACATCGAATCCTAATTCGGCCAGTAACAGGGTCAAAGAAGCATAATACGCTAAATGGTCATAATGCTACGAGTTAAATAGACTTGTGAATGTGCAAAGCGGATAACCAAGCGCCTTAGCTCTTTTAAGAAGTGTCCAGTGAAGCTAATCTGGCGTATTCTCAGAATATAAAACATTTTGACGGGTGGAGAAGTAATTTTGAGTGAAGTGTTAAGATATTCAACATCCAAGCTTGACCAGAAAATGATGTACCCTTTTCAAAAAAGTTCTGAAGCATCAAGTACTGTAATATAAGAATATAAAAGTTTCAGCAACTCTAGAAGAATAAAGAGAAGAAAAGCGTGAATAAGGACAAAAGTACAAAAGCGGCAACAGCAAAAACACTGAAGATTGAAGTCAAGCGTCCACTGCCGATAAACAAGCGTCCGAAACGTCGTATTTTGAGGTACGCTCGTCCTAATGAAGTGATCTTGGTTTTGTTAGAAAGATAAGAGAAATACCTACCTGTTTCCTGAAGAAGTCGAGATCTGACTCAATCTCTATCTGAGTGAAATTCCTTTTTCAAGCATGAGGTGTGATACTGTTCATGAAAATTCGAATATGCAACCTTTTGCTGAAAATTTCTGGAGATTTGGGTGTTCAAAAGTATCGATCTTGGTATCTTTGAAAGGCTCGAAGAAATATCTGCAACTCTCGTGAAGAGGTCAAGAGCGAAATCGATCTCTATCTTTGTCAAAATGCACCCGTAAGATGGTGACGTGATGCTGTTCCTGACTGTCATACCTTTGTAGCGTCTGATGGCCATATATTGAGCTGATGGTGTTCTAATTGGATGAAACCGTGTCTCACCAGCTTTGTATCCATATAAACAAGTTTCATGAAGACATCGAATCCTAATTCGGCCAGTAACAGGGTCAAAGAAGCATAATACGCTAAATGGTCAGAATGCTACGAGTTAAATAGACTTGTGAATGTGCAAAGCGGATAACCAAGCGCCTTAGCTCTTTTAAGAAGCGTCCATTGAAGCTAATCAGGCGTCTCTCAGAATACAGAACATTATGATGGGTGGAGAAGTAATTTTGAATGAAGTGTTAAGATATTCAACGTCCAAGCTTGACCAGAAAATGAGGTACCCTTTTCAATAAAGTTCTGAAGCATCAAGTACTGTAATACAAGAATATAAAAGCTTCAGCAACTCTAGAAGAAGAAAGAGAAGAAAAGCGTGAATAAAGACAAAAGTACAAAAGCGGCAACAGCAAAAACCTGAAGATTGAAGTCAAGCGTTCGCTGCCGATAATCAAGCGTCCGAAACGTCGTATTTTGAGGTACGCTCGTCCTAATGAAGTGATCTTGGTTTTGTTAGAAAGATAAGAGAAATACCTACCTGTTTCCTGAAGAAGTCGAGATCTGACTCAATCTCTATCTGAGTGAAATTCCTTTTTCAAGCATGAGGTGTGATACTGTTCGTGAAAATTCGAATATGCAACCTTTTGCTGACAATTTCTGGAGATTTGGGTGTTCAAAAGTATCGATCTTGGTATCGTTGGAAGGCTCAAAGAAATATCTGCAACTCTCGTGAAGAGGTCAAGAGCGAAATCGATCTCTATCTTTGTCAAAATGCATCCGTAAGTTGGTGACGTGATGTCGTTCCTGACTGTCATACCTTTGTAGCGTCTGATGGCCATATATTGAGCTGATGGTGTTCTAATTGGATGAAACCGATGTCTCCTTAAAGCTAATATCCATATAAACAAGTTTCATGAAGACATCGAATCCTAATTCGGCCAGTAACAGGGTCAAAGAAGCATGATACGCTAAATGGTCATAATGCTACGAGTTAAATAGACTTGTGAATGTGCCAAGTGGATAACCAAGCACCTTAGCTCTTTTAAGAAGCGTCCATTGAAGCTAATGAAGCGTCTACTCAGAATACATAACATTATGATGGGTGGAGAAGTAATTTTGAATGGAGTATTAAGATATTCAACGTCCAAGCTTGACCAGAAAATGAGGTACCCTTTTCAATAAAGTTCTGAAACATCAAGTACTATAATATAAGAATATAAAAGTTTCAGCAACTCTTGAAGAATAAAGAGAAGAAAAGCATGAATAAGGACAAAAGTACAAAAGCGGCAACAGCAAAAACACTGAAGATTGAAGTCAAGCGTCCACTGCCGATAAACAAGCGTCCGAAACGTCGTATTTTGAGGTACGCTCGTCCTAATGAAGTGATCTTGGTTTTTTTAGAAAGATAAGAGAAATACCTACCTGTTTCCTGAAGAAGTCGAGATCTGACTCAATCTCTATCTGATGAAATTCCTTTTTCAAGCATGAGGTGTGATACTGTTCATGAAAATTCGAATATGCAACCTTCTGCTGACAATTTCTGGAGATTTGGGTGTTCAAAAGTATCGATCTTGGTATCGTTGGAAGGCTCAAAGAAATATCTGCAACTCTCGTGAAGAGGTCAAGAGCGAAATCGATCTCTATCTTTGTCAAAATGCATCCGTAAGTTGGTGACGTGATGTCGTTCCTGACTGTCATACCTTTGTAGCATCTGATGGCCATATATTGAGCTGATGGTGTTCTAATTGGATGAAACCGATGTCTCCTTAAAGCTAATATCCATATAAACAAGTTTCATGAAGACATCGAATCCTAATTCAGCCAGTAACAGGGTCAAACAAGCATGATACGCTAAATGGTCATAATGCTACGAGTTAAATAGACTTGTGAATGTGCAAAGCGGATAACCAAGCGCCTTAGCTCTTTTAAGAAGCGTCCAGTGAAGCTAATCTGGCGCATTCTCAGAATATAAAACATTTTGACGGGTGGAGAAGTAATTTTGAGTGAAGTGTTAAGATATTCAACGTCCAAGCTTGACCAGAAAATGAGGTACCCTTTTCAATAAAGTTCTGAAGCATCTAGTACTGTAAAATAAATTAAAAGCTTCAGCAACTCTAGAAGAAGAAAGAGAAGAAAAGCGTGAATAAAGACAAAAGTACAAAAGCGGCAACAGCAAAAACACTGAAGATTGAAGTCAAGCGTCCGCTGCCGATAATCAAGCGTCCGAAACGTCGTATTTTGAGGTACGCTCGTCCTAATGAAGTGATCTTGGTTTTTTTAGAAAGATAAGAGAAATACCTACCTGTTTCCTGAAGAAGTCGAGATCTGACTCAATCTCTATCTGAATGAAATTCCTTTTTCAAGCATGAGGTGTGATACTGTTCATGAAAATTCGAATATGCAACCTTCTGCTGACAATTTCTGGAGATTTGGGTGTTCAAAAGTATCGATCTTGGTATCGTTGGAAGGCTCAAAGAAATATCTGCAACTCTCGTGAAGAGGTCAAGAGCGAAATCGATCTCTATCTTTGTCAAAATGCATCCGTAAGTTGGTGACGTGATGTCGTTCCTGACTGTCATACCTTTGTAGCATCTGATGGCCATATATTGAGCTGATGGTTTTCTAATTGGATGAAACCGATGTCTCCTTAAAGCTAATATCCATATAAACAAGTTTCATGAAGACATCGAATCCTAATTCGGCCAGTAACAGGGTCAAACAAGCATGATACGCTAAATGGTCGTAATGCTACGAGTTAAATAGACTTGTGAATGTGCAAAGCGGATAACCAAGCGCATTAGCACTTTAAGAAGCGTCCATTGAAGCTAATCAAGTGTCTACTCAGAATACAGAACATTATGATGGGTGTAGAAGTAATTTTGAGTGAAGTGTTAAGATATTCAACGTCCAAGCTTGACCAGAAAATGAGGTACCCTTTTCAATAAAGTTCTGAAGCATCTAGTATTGTAATTCAAGAAATTAAAAGCTTCAGCAACTCTAGAAGAAGAAATAGAAGAAAAGCGTGAATAAAGACAAAAGTACAAAAGCGGCAACAGCAAAAACTCAGAAGCTTGAATTCCAGCGTTCGCTGCCTATAATCAAGCGTCGGAAACATCGTATTTTGAGGTACGCCCGTCCTAATGAAGTGATCTTGGTTTTTTTAGAAAGATAAGAGAAATACCTACCTGTTTCCTGAAGAAGTCGAGATCTGACTCAATCTCTATCTGAATGAAATTCCTTTTTCAAGCATGAGGTGTGATACTGTTCATGAAAATTCGAATATGCAACCTTCTGCTGACAATTTTCGGAGATTTGGGTGTTCAAAAGTATCGATCTTGGTATCGTTGGAAGGCTCAAAGAAATATCTGCAACTCTCATGAAGAGGTCAAGAGCGAAATCGATCTCTATCTTTGTCAAAAGGCATCCGTAAGTTGGTGACGTGATGTCGTTCCTGACTGTCATACCTTTGTATAGCATCTGATGGCCATATATTGAGCTGATGGTTTTCTAATTGGATGAAACCGATGTCTCCTTAAAGCTATTATCCATATAAACAAGTTTCATGAAGACATCGAATCCAAATTCGGCCAGTAACAGGGTCAAAGAAGCATAATACGCTAAATGGTCAGAATGCTACGAGTTAAATAGACTTGTGAATGTGCAAAGCGGATAACCAAGAGCCTTAGCTCTTTTAAGAAGCGTCCAGTGAAGCTAATCTGGCGTATTCTCAGAATATAAACCATTTTGATGGGTGGAGAAGTAATTTTGAGTGAAGTGTTAAGATATTCAACGTCCAAGCTTGACCAGAAAATGAGGTACCCTTTTCAATAAAGTTCTGAAGCATCTAGTATTGTAATACAATAAATTAAAAGCTTCAGCAACTCTAGAAGAAGAAATAGAAGAAAAGCGTGAATAAAGACAAAAGTACAAAAGCGGCAACAGCAAAAACTCTGAAGCTTGAAGTCCAGCGTCCGCTGCCGATAATCAAGCGTCCGAAACATCGTATTTTGAGGTACGCCCGTCCTAATGAAGTGATCTTGGTTTTTTAGAAAGATAAGAGAAATACCTACCTGTTTCCTGAAGAAGTCGAGATCTGACTCAATCTCTATCTGAATGAAATTCCTTTTTCAAGCATGAGGTGTGATACTGTTCATGAAAATTCGAATATGCAACCTTCTGCTGACAATTTTCGGAGATTTGGGTGTTCAAAAGTATCGATCTTGGTATCGTTGGAAGGCTCAAAGAAATATCTGCAACTCTCGTGAAGAGGTCAAGAGCGAAATCGATCTCTATCTTTGTCAAAATGCATCCGTAAGTTGGTGACGTGATGTCGTTCCTGACTGTCATACCTTTGTATAGCATCTGATGGCCATATATTGAGCTGATGGTTTTCTAATTGGATGAAACCGATGTCTCCTTAAGCTATTATCCATATAAACAAGTTTCATGAAGACATCGAATCCTAATTCGGCCAGTAACAGGGTCAAAGTAGCATAATACGCTAAATGGTCAGAATGCTACGAGTTAAATAGCCTTGTGAATGTGCCAAGCGGATAACTTTTCAAGCGTCTACTCAAAATACAGAACATTATGATGGGTGGAGAAGTAATTTTGAATGAAGTGTTAAGATATTCAACGTCCAAGCTTGACCAGAAAATGAGGTACCCTTTTCAATAAAGTTCTGAAGCATCAAGTACTGTAATATAAGAATATAAAAGCTTCAGCAACTCTAGAAGAAGAAAGAGAAGAAAAGCGTGAATAAGGACAAAAGTACAAAAGCGGCAACAGCAAAAACACTGAAGATTGAAGTCAAGCGTCCACTGCCGATAATCAAGCGTCCAAAACGTCGTATTTTGAGGTACGCTCGTCCTAATGAAGTGATCTTGGTTTTGTTAGAAAGATAAGAGAAATACCTACCTGTTTCCTGAAGAAGTCGAGATCTGACTCAATCTCTATCTGAGTGAAATTCCTTTTTCAAGCATGAGGTGTGATACTGTTCATGAAAATTCGAATATGCAACCTTGCTGACAATTTCTGGAGATTTGGGTGTTCAAAAGTATCGATCTTGGTATCGTTGGAAGGCTCAAAGAAATATCTGCAACTCTCGTGAAGAGGTCAAGAGCGAAATCGATCTCTATCTTTGTCAAAATGCATCCGTAAGTTGGTGACGTGATGTGTTCCTGACTGTCATACCTTTGTAGCGTCTAATGGCCATATATTGGGCAATGGTGTTCGAATTGATGAAACCGGTGTCTCACAATAGCTTTGTATATAAACAAGTTTCATGAAGACATCGAATCCTAATTCGGCCAGTAACAGGGTCAAAGAAGCATAACGCTAAATGGTCAGAATGCTACGAGTTAAATAGACTTGTGAATGTGCAAAGCGGATAACCAAGCGCCTTAGCTCTTTTAAGAAGCGTCCAGTGAAGCTAATCAGGCGTACTCTCAGAATATAGAACATTATGATGGGTGGAGAAGTAATTTTGAATGAAGTGTTAAGATATTCAACGTCCAAGCTTGACCAGAAAATGAGGTACCCTTTTCAATAAAGTTCTGAAGCATCACGTACTGTAATACAAGAATATAAAAGCTTCAGCAACTCTAGAAGAAGAAAGAGAAGAAAAGCGTGAATAAAGACAAAAGTACAAAAGCGGCAACAGCAAAAACTCTGAAGCTTGAAGTCAAGCGTCCGCTACCGATAATCAAGCGTCCGAAACGTCGTATTTTGAGGTACACTCGTCTTAATGAAGTGATCTTGGTTTTGTTAGAAAGATAAGAGAAATACCTACCTGTTTCCTGAAGAAGTCGAGATCTGACTCAATCTCTATCTGAATGAAATTCCTTTTTCAAGCATGAGGTGTGATACTGTTCATGAAAATTCGAATATGCAACCTTTTGCTGAAAATTTCTGGAGATTTGGGTGTTCAAAAGTATCGATCTTGGTATCTTTGAAAGGCTCGAAGAAATATCTGCAACTCTCGTGAAGAGGTCAAGAGCGAAATCGATCTCTATCTTTGTCAAAATGCATCCGTAAGTTGGTGACGTGATGTCGTTCCTGACTGTCATACCTTTGTAGCGTCTGATGGCCATATATTGAGCTGATGGTGTTCTAATTGGATGAAACCATGTCTCCTTAAAGCTAATATCCATATAAACAAGTTTCATGAAGACATCGAATCCAAATTCGGCCAGTAACAGGGTCAAAGAAGCATGATACGCTAAATGGTCATAATGCTACGAGTTAAATAGACTTGTGAATGTGCAAAGCGGATAACCAAGCGCCTTAGCTCTTTTAAGAAGCGTCCAGTGAAGCTAATCTGGCGTATTCTCAGAATATAGAACATTTTGACGGGTGGAGAAGTAATTTTGAATGAAGTGTTAAGATATTCAACGTCCAAGCTTGACCAGAAAATGAGGTACCCTTTTCAATAAAGTTCTGAAGCATCTAGTACTGTAATACAAGAATATAAAAGCTTCAGCAACTCTAGAAGAAGAAAGAGAAGAAAAGCGTGAATAAAGACAAAAGTACAAAAGCGGCAACAGCAAAAACTCTGAAGCTTGAAGTCAAGCGTCCGCTACCGATAATCAAGCGTCCGAAACGTCGTATTTTGAGGTACACTCGTCTTAATGAAGTGATCTTGGTTTTGGTTAGAAAGATAAGAGAAATACCTACCTGTTTCCTGAAGAAGTCGAGATCTGACTCAATCTCTATCTGAATGAAATTCCTTTTTCAAGCATGAGGTGTGATACTGTTCATGAAAATTCGAATATGCAACCTTCTGCTGACAATTTCTGGAGATTTGGGTGTTCAAAAGTATCGATCTTGGTATCGTTGGAAGGCTCAAAGAAATATCTGCAACTCTCGTGAAGAGGTTAAGAGCGAAATCGATCTCTATCTTTGTCAAAATGCATCCGTAAGTTGGTGACGTGATGTCGTTCCTGACTGTCATACCTTTGTATAGCATCTGATGGCCATATATTGAGCTGATGGTTTTCTAATTGGATGAAACCGATGTCTCCTTAAAGCTATATCCATATAAACAAGTTTCATGAAGACATCGAATCCTAATTCGGCCAGTAACAGGGTCAAAGAAGCATAATACGCTAAATGGTCAGAATGCTACGAGTTAAATAGCCTTGTGAATGTGCCAAGGGGATAACCAAGCGCCTTAGCTCTTTTAAGAAGCGTCCATTGAAGCTAATCAAGCGTTTACTCAGAATACAGAACATTATGATGGGTGGAGAAGTAATTTTGAATGAAGTATTAAGATATTCAACGTCCAAGCTTGACCAGAAAATGAGGTACCCTTTTCAATAAAGTTCTGAAGCATCAAGTACTGTAATATAAGAATATAAAAGCTTCAGCAACTCTAGAAGAAGAAAGAGAAGAAAAGCGTGAATAAAGACAAAAGTACAAAAGCGGCAACAGCAAAAACACTGAAGATTGAAGTCAAGCGTCCGCTGCCGATAAACAAGCGTCCGAAACGTCGTATTTTGAGGTACGCTCGTCCTAATGAAGTGATCTTGGTTTTGTTAGAAAGATAAGAGAAATACCTACCTGTTTCCTGAAGAAGTCGAGATCTGACTCAATCTCTATCTGAATGAAATTCCTTTTTCAAGCATGAGGTGTGATACTGTTCATGAAAATTCGAATATGCAACCTTCTGCTGACAATTTCTGGAGATTTGGGTGTTCAAAAGTATCGATCTTGGTATCGTTGGAAGGCTCAAAGAAATATCTGCAACTCTCGTGAAGAGGTCAAGAGCGAAATCGATCTCTATCTTTGTCAAAATGCATCCGTAAGTTGGTGACGTGATGTCGTTCCTGACTGTCATACCTTTGTATAGCATCTGATGGCCATATATTGAGCTGATGGTTTTCTAATTGGATGAAACCGATGTCTCCTTAAAGCTAATATCCATATAAACAAGTTTCATGAAGACATCGAATCCTAATTCGGCCAGTAACAGGGTCAAAGAAGCATAATACGCTAAATGGTCAGAATGCTACGAGTTAAATAGCCTTGTGAATGTGCCAAGGGATAACCAAGCGCCTTAGCTCTTTTAAGAAGCGTCCATTGAAGCTAATCAAGCGTTTACTCAGAATACAGAACATTATGATGGGTGGAGAAGTAATTTTGAATGAAGTATTAAGATATTCAACGTCCAAGCTTGACCAGAAAATGAGGTACCCTTTTCAATAAAGTTCTGAAGCATCAAGTACTGTAATATAAGAATATAAAAGCTTCAGCAACTCTAGAAGATAAAGAGAAGAAAAGCATGAATAAGGACAAAAGTACAAAAGCGGCAACAGCAAAAACACTGAAGATTGAAGTCAAGCGTCCGCTGCCGATAATCAAGCGTCCGAAACGTCGTATTTTGAGGTACGCTCGTCCTAATGAAGTGATCTTGGTTTTGTTAGAAAGATAAGAGAAATACCTACCTGTTTCCTGAAGAAGTCGAGATCTGACTCAATCTCTATCTGAATGAAATTCCTTTTTCAATTATGAGGTGTGATACTGTTCATGAAAATCCGAATATGCAACTTCTGCTGACAATTTCTGGAGATTTGGGTGTTCAAAAGTATCGATCTTGGAATCGTTGGAAGGCTCAAAGAAATATCTGCAACTCTCCTGAAGAGGTCAAGAGCGAAATCGATCTCTATCTTTGTCAAAATGCATCCGTAAGTTGGTGACGTGATGTCGTTCCTGACTGTCATACCTTTGTATAGCATCTGATGGCCATATATTGAGCTGATGGTTTTCTAATTGGATGAAACCGTTGTCTCCTTAAAGCTATTATCCATATAAACAAGTTTCATGAAGACATCGAATCCTAATTCGGCCAGTAACAGGGTCAAAGAAGCATAATACGCTAAATGGTCAGAATGCTACGAGTTAAATACCTTGTGAATGTGCCAAGGGGATAACCAAGCGCCTTAGCTCTTTTAAGAAGCGTCCATTGAAGCTAATCAAGCGTTTACTCAGAATACAGAACATTATGATGGGTGGAGAAGTAATTTTGAATGAAGTATTAAGATATTCAACGTCCAAGCTTGACCAGAAAATGAGGTACCCTTTTCAATAAAGTTCTGAAGCATCAAGTACTGTAATATAAGAATATAAAAGCTTCAGCAACTCTAGAAGATAAAGAGAAGAAAAGCATGAATAAGGACAAAAGTACAAAAGCGGCAACAGCAAAAACACTGAAGATTGAAGTCAAGCGTCCGCTGCCGATAATCAAGCGTCCGAAACGTCGTATTTTGAGGTACGCTCGTCCTAATGAAGTGATCTTGGTTTTGTTAGAAAGATAAGAGAAATACCTACCTGTTTCCTGAAGAAGTCGAGATCTGACTCAATCTCTATCTGAGTGAAATTCCTTTTTCAAGCATGAGGTGTGATACTGTTCATGAAAATTCGAATATGCAACCTTCTGCTGACAATTTCTGGAGATTTGGGTGTTCAAAAGTATCGATCTTGGTATCGTTGGAAGGCTCAAAGAAATATCTGCAACTCTCGTGAAGAGGTCAAGAGCGAAATCGATCTCTATCTTTGTCAAAATGCACCCGTAAGATGGTGACGTGATGCTGTTCCTGACTGTCATACCTTTGTAGCATCTGATGGCCATATATTGAGCTGATGGTGTTCTAATTGGATGAAACGGATGTCTCCTTAAAGCTAATATCCATATAAACAAGTTTCATGAAGACATCGAATCCTAATTCGGCCAGTAACAGGGTCAAAGAAGCATAATACGCTAAATGGTCGAAATGCTACGAGTTAAATAGACTTGTGAATGTGCAAAGCGGATAACCAAGCGCCTTAGCTCTTTTAAGAAGCGTCCAGTGAAGCTAATCAGGCGTATTCTCAGAATATAGAACATTATGATGGGTGGAGAAGTAATTTTGAATGAAGTGTTAAGATATTCAACGTCCAAGCTTGACCAGAAAATGAGGTACCCTTTTCAATAAAGTTCTGAAGCATCAAGTACTGTAATACAAGAATATAAAAGCTTCAGCAACTCTAGAAGAAGAAAGAGAAGAAAAGCGTGAATAAAGACAAAAGTACAAAAGCGGCAACAGCAAAAACTCTGAAGCTTGAAGTCAAGCGTCCGCTTCCGATAATCAAGCGTCCGAAACGTCGTATTTTGAGGTACGCTCGTCCTAAAGTGATCTTGGTTTTGTTAGAAAGATAAGAGAAATACCTACCTGTTTCCTGAAGAAGTCGAGATCTGACTCAATCTCTATCTGAATGAAATTCCTTTTTCAAGCATGAGGTGTGATACTGTTCATGAAAATTCGAATATGCAACCTTCTGCTGACAATTTCTGGAGATTTTGGTATTCAAAAGTATCGATCTTGGTATCGTTGGAAGGCTCAAAGAAATATCTGCAACTCTCGTGAAGAGGTCAAGAGCGAAATCGATCTCTATCTTTGTCAAAATGCATCCGTAAGTTGGTGACGTGATGTCGTTCCTGACTGTCATACCTTTTGTATAGCATCTGATGGCCATATATTGAGCTGATGGTTTTCTAATTGGATGAAACCGATGTCTCCTTAAAGCTAATATCCATATAAACAAGTTTCATGAAGACATCGAATCCTAATTCGGCCAGTAACAGGGTCAAAGAAGCATAATACGCTAAATGGTCAGAATGCTACGAGTTAAATAGCCTTGTGAATGTGCCAAGGGGATAACCAAGCGCCTTAGCTCTTTTAAGAAGCGTCCATTGAAGCTAATCAAGCGTCTACTCAGAATACAGAACATTATGATGGGTGGAGAAGTAATTTTGAATGAAGTATTAAGATATTCAACGTCCAAGCTTGACCAGAAAATGAGGTACCCTTTTCAATAAAGTTCTGAAGCATCAAGTACTGTAATATAAGAATATAAAAGCTTCAGCAACTCTAGAAGAAGAAAGAGAAGAAAAGCGTGAATAAAGACAAAAGTACAAAAGCGGCAACAGCAAAAACACTGAAGATTGAAGTCAAGCGTCCACTGCCGATAATCAAGCGTCCGAAACGTCGTATTTTGAGGTACGCTCGTCCTAATGAAGTGATCTTGGTTTTGTTAGAAAGATAAGAGAAATACCTACCTGTTTCCTGAAGAAGTCGAGAACTGACTCAATCTCTATTTGAATGAAATTCCTTTTTCAAGCATGAGGTGTAATACTGTTCATGAAAATCCGAATGTGCAACTTCTGCTGACAATTTCTTGAGATTTGGGTGTTCAAAAGTATCGATCTTGGTATCGTTGGAAGGCTCAAAGAAATATCTGCAACTCTCATGAAGAGGTCAAGAGCGAAATCGATCTCTATCTTTGTCAAAATGCATCCGTAAGTTGGTGACGTGATGTCGTTCCTGACTGTCATACCTTTGTATAGCATCTGATGGCCATATATTGAGCTGATGGTTTTCTAATTGGATGAAACCGATGTCTCCTTAAAGCTAATATCCATATAAACAAGTTTCATGAAGACATCGAATCCTAATTCGGCCAGTAACAGGGTCAAAGAAGCATGATACGCTAAATGGTCATAATGCTACGAGTTAAATAGACTTGTGAATGTGCAAAGCGGATAACCAAGCGCCTTAGCTCTTTTAAGAAGCGTCCAGTGAAGCTAATCTGGCGTATTCTCAGAATATAGAACATTTTGACGGGTGGAGAAGTAATTTTGAATGAAGTGTTAAGATATTCAACGTCCAAGCTTGACCAGAAAATGAGGTACCCTTTTCAATAAAGTTCTGAAGCATCTAGTACTGTAATACAAGAATATAAAAGCTTCAGCAACTCTAGAAGAAGAAAGAGAAGAAAAGCATGAATAAAGACAAAAGTACAAAAGCGGCAGCAGCAAAAACTCTGAAGCTTGAAGTCAAGCGTCCGCTTCCGATAATCAAGCGTCTAAAACGTCGTATTTTGAGGTACGCTCATCCTTTAAAGTGATCTTGGTTTTGTTAGAAAGATAAGAGAAACACCTACCTGTTTCCTGAAGAAGTCGAGATCTGACTCAATCTCTATCTGAATGAAATTCCTTTTTCAAGCATGTGGTGTGATACTGTTCATGAAAATTCGAATATGCAACCTTCTGCTGACAATTTTGGAGATTTTGGGATTCAAAAGTATCGATCTTGGTATCGTTGGAAGGCTCAAAGAAATATCTGCAACTCTCAGGAAGAGGTCAAGAGCGAAATCGATCTCTATCTTTGTCAAAATGCATCCGTAAGTTGGTGACGTGATGTCGTTCCTGACTGTCATACGTTTGTAGCGTCTGATGGCCATATATCGAGCTGATGGTTTTCTAATTGAATGAAACCGATGTCTCCTTAAAGCTATTATCCATACAAACAAGTTTCATGCAGACATCAAATCCTGATTCGGCCAGTAACAGGGTGAAAAAGCACAATACGCTAGATGGTCGGAATGCTACGAGTTAAATAGACTTGTGAATGTACAAAGCGGATAACCAAGCGCCTTAGCTCTTTTAAGAAGCGTCCAGTGAAGCTAATCAGGCATATTCTCAGAATATAGAACATTTTGACGGGTGGAGAAGTAATTTTGAATGAAGTGTTAAGATATTCAACGTCCAAGCTTGACCAGAAAATGAGGTACCCTTTTCAATAAACTTTTGAAGCATCTAGTGCTGTAATACAAGAATATAAAAGCTTCAGCAACTCTAGAAGAAGAAAGAGAAGAAAAGCATGAATAAAGACAAAAGTACAAAAGCGGCAACAGCAAAAACTCTAAAGCTTGAAGTCAAGCGTCCGCTGCCGATAATCAAGCGTCCGAAATGTCATATTTTGAGGTACAATCATCCAAATGAAGTGATCTTGGTTTTGTTAGAAAGATAAGAGAAATACCTGCCTGTTTCCTGAAGAAGTCGAGATCTGACTCAATCTCTATTGAATGAAATTCCTTTTTCAAGCATGAGGTGTGATACTGTTCATGAAAATTGGAATATGCAACCTTCTGCTGACAATTTCTGGAGATTTGGGTGTTCAAAAGTATCGATCATGGTATCGTTGGAAGGCTCAAAGAAATATCTGCAACTGTCGTGATGAGGACAAGAGCGAAATCGATCTCTATCTTTGTCAAAATGCATCCGTAAATTGGTGACGTGATGTCGTTCCTGACTGTCATACCTTTATAGCATGTGATGGCCATATATTGAGCTGATGGTGTTATAATTTGATGAAACAGATGTCTCCTTAAAGCTAATATCCATATAAACAAGTTTCATGAAGACATCGAATCGTAATTCGGCCAGTAACAGGGTCAAAGAAGCATGATATGCTAAATGGTCATAATGCTATGAGTTAAATAGACTTGTGAATGTGCAAAGCGGATAACAAAGCGCCTTAGCTCTTTGAAGAAGCGTCCAGTGAAGCTAATCTGGCGTATTCTCAGAATATAGAACATTTTGACGGTTGGAGAAGTAATTTTGATTGAAGTGTTAAGATATTCAACGTCCAAGCTTGACCAGAAAATGAGGTACCTTTTTCAATAAAGTTCTGAAGCATCTACTACTGTAATACAGGAATATAAAAGTTTCAGCAACTCTAGAAGAAGAAAGAGAAGAAAAGCATGAATAAAGACAAAAGTACAAAAGCGGCAACAGCAAAAACTCTAAAGCTTGAAGTCAAGCGTCCGCTGCCGATAATCAAGCGTCCGAAATGTCATATTTTGAGGTACAATCGTCCAAATGAAGTGATCCTGGTTTTGTTAGAAAGATAAGAGAAATACCTGCCTGTTTCCTAAAGAAGTCGAGATCTGACTCAATCTCTATTGAATGAAATTCCTTTTTCAAGCATGAGGTGTGATACTGTTCATGAAAATTGGAATATGCAACCTTCTGCTGACAATTTCTGGAGATTTGGGTGTTCAAAAGTATCGATCATGGTATCGTTGGAAGGCTCAAAGAAATATCTGCAACTGTCGTGATGAGGACAAGAGCGAAATCGATCTCTATCTTTGTCAAAATGCATCCGTAAGTTGGTGACGTGATGTCGTTCCTGACTGTCATACCTTTATAGCATCTGATGGCCATATATTGAGCTGATGGTGTTATAATTTGATGAAACAGATGTCTCCTTAAAGCTAATATCCATATAAACAAGTTTCATGAAGACATCGAATCCTAATTCGGCCAGTAACAGGGTCAAAGAAGCATGATATGCTAAATGGTCATAATGCTATGAGTTAAATAGACTTGTGAATGTGCAAAGCGGATAACCAAGCGCCTTAGCTCTTTGAAGAAGCGTCCAGTGAAGCTAATCTGGCGTATTCTCAGAATATAGAACATTTGGACGGGTGGAGAAGTAATTTTGAATGAAGTGTTAAGTAATTCAACGTCCAAGCTTGACCGAAAATGAGGTACCCTTTTCAATAAAGTTCTGAAGCATCTAGTACTGTAATACAAGAATATAAAAGCTTCAGCAACTCTAGAAGAAGAAAGAGAAGAAAAGCATGAATAAAGACAAAGTACAAAAGCGGCAGCAGCAAAAACTCTGAAGCTTGAAGTCAAGCGTCCGCTTCCGATAATCAAGCGTCTAAAACGTCGTATTTTGAGGTACGCTCATCCTTTTAAAGTGATCTTGGTTTTGTTAGAAAGATAAGAGAAACACCTACCTGTTTCCTGAAAAAGTCGAGATTTGACTCAATCTCTATCTGAATGAAATTCCTTTTTCAAGCATGTGGTGTGATACTGTTCATGAAAATTCGAATATGCAACCTTCAGCTGACAATTTTTGTAGATTTTGGGATTCAAAAGTATCGATCTTGGTATCGTTGGAAGGCTCAAAGAAATATCTGCAACTCTCAGGAAGAGGTCAAGAGCGAAATCGATCTCTATCTTTGTCAAAATGCATCCGTAAGTTGGTGACGTGATGTCGTTCCTGACTGTCATACGTTTGTAGCGTCTGATGGCCATATATCGAGCTGATGGTTTTCTAATTGAATGAAACCGATGTCTCCTTAAAGCTATTATCCATACAAACAAGTTTCATGCAGACATCAAATCCTAATTCGGCCAGTAACAGGGTGAAAAAGCACAATACGCTACATGGTCGGAATGCTACGAGTTAAATAGACTTGTGAATGTACAAAGCGGATAACCAAGCGCCTTAGCTCTTTTAAGAAGCGTTTAGTGAAGCTAATCAGGCATATTCTCAGAATATAGAACATTTTGACGGGTGGAGAAGTAATTTTGAATGAAGTGTTAAGATATTCAACGTCCAAGCTTGACCAGAAAATGAGGTACCCTTTTCAATAAACTTTTGAAGCATCTAGTGCTGTAATACAAGAATATAAAAGCTTCAGCAACTCTAGAAGAAGAAAGAGAAGAAAAGCATGAATAAAGACAAAAGTACAAAAGCGGCAACAGCAAAAACTCTAAAGCTTGAAGTCAAGCGTCCGCTGCCGATAATCAAGCGTCCGAAATGTCATATTTTGAGGTACAATCATCCAAATGAAGTGATCTTGGTTTTGTTAGAAAGATAAGAGAAATACCTGCCTGTTTCCTGAAGAAGTCGAGATCTGACTCAATCTCTATTGAATGAAATTCCTTTTTCAAGCATGAGGTGTGATACTGTTCATGAAAATTGGAATATGCAACCTTCTGCTGACAATTTCAGGAGATTTGGGTGTTCAAAAGTATCGATCATGGTATCGTTGGAAGGCTCAAAGAAATATTTGCAACTGTCGTGATGAGGACAAGAGCGAAATCGATCTCTATCTTTGTCAAAATGCATCCGTAAGTTGGTGACGTGATGTCGTTCCTGACTGTCATACCTTTATAGCATCTGATGGCCATATATTGAGCTGATGGTGTTATAATTTGATGAAACAGATGTCTCCTTAAAGCTAATATCCATATAAACAAGTTTCATGAAGACATCGAATCCTAATTCGGCCAGTAACAGGGTCAAAGAAGCATGATATGCTAAATGGTCATAATGCTATGAGTTAAATAGACTTGTGAATGTGCAAAGCGGATAACCAAGCGCCTTAGCTCTTTGAAGAAGCGTCCAGTGAAGCTAATCTGGCGTATTCTCAGAATATAGAACATTTTGACGGTTGGAGAAGTAATTTTGATTGAAGTGTTAAGATATTCAACGTCCAAGCTTGACCAGAAAATGAGGTACCCTTTTCAATAAAGTTCTGAAGCATCTACTACTGTAATACAGGAATATAAAAGTTTCAGCAACTCTAGAAGAAGAAAGAGAAGAAAAGCATGAATAAAGACAAAAGTACAAAAGCGGCAACAGCAAAAACTCTAAAGCTTGAAGTCAAGCGTCCGCTGCCGATAATCAAGCGTCCGAAATGTCATATTTTGAGGTACAATCATCCAAATGAAGTGATCTTGGTTTTGTTAGAAAGATAAGAGAAATACCTACCTGTTTTCTGAAGAAGTCGAGATCTGACTCAATCCCTATCTGAATGAAATTCCTTTTTCAAGCATGAGGTGTGATACTGTTCATGAAAATTCGAATATGCAACCTTCTGCTGACAATTTTTGGGGATTTGGGTGTTCAAAAGTATCGATCTTGGTATATTTGGAAGGCTCAAAGAAATATCTGCAACTCTCATAAAGACGTCAAGAGCGAAATCGATCTCTATCTTTGTCAAAATGCATCCGTAAGTTGGTGATGTGATGTCGTTCCTGACTATCATACCTTTGTATAGCATCTGATGGCCATATATTGAGCTAATGGTTTTCTAATTGGATGAAACCTATGTCTCCTTAAAGCTATTATCCATATAAACAACTTTCATGAAGACATCGAATCCTAATTCGCCCAGTAACAGGGTCAAAGAATCATAATACGCTAAATGGTCAGAATGCTACGAATTAAATAGCCTTGTGAATGTGCCAAGTGGATAACCAAGCGCCTTAGCTCTTTTAAGAAGCGTCCATTGAAGCTAATCAAGCGTCTGATGGCCAAAATGCATCCGTAAGTTGGTGACGTGATGTCATTCCTCACTGTCATACCTTTGTAGCGTCTGATGGCCATATATTGAGCTGATGGTGTTCTAATTGGACAAAACCGATGTCTCCTTAAAGCTAATATCCACATAAACAAGTTTCATGAAGACATCGAATCTTAATTCGGCCAGTAACAGGGTGAAAGAAGCATGATACGATAAATTGTCATAATGCTACGAGTTAAATAGACTTGTGAATGTGCAAAGCGGATAACCAAGCGCCTTAGCTCTTTTAAGAAGCGTCCTGTGAAGCTAATCTGGCATATTCTCAGAATATAGAACATTTTGACGGGTGGAGAAGTAATTTTGAATGAAGTGTTAAGATATTAAACGTCCAAGCTTGACCAGAAAATGAGGTACCCTTTTCAATAAAGTTCTGAAGCATCTAGTACTTTAATACAAGAATATAAAAGCTTCAGCAACTCTAGAAGAAGAAAGAGAACTAAAGCGTGAATAAAGACAAAAGTACAAAAGCGGCAGCAGCAAAAACTCTGAAGCTTCAAGTCAAGCGTCCGCTGTCGATAATCAAGCGTCCGAAACGTCGTATTTTGAGGTACGCTTATCCTAATGAAGTGTTCTTGCTTTTTTTAGAAAGATAAGAGAAATACCTACCTGTTTCCTGAAGAAGTCGAGATCTGACTCAATCTCTATTTGAGTGAAATTCCTTTTTCCAGCATGAGGTGTGATACTCTTCATGATAATTCGAATATGCAACCTTCTGCTGAAAATTTCTGGAGATTTGGGTGTTCAAAAGTATTGATCTTGGTATCATTGGAAGGCTGAAAGAAATATCTGCTGAAATAGACAGATGCAAACACTAGAAGGGGGTTGAATGGTGTTTGACAAATTTATGCGTAATATAGAAACTTTTTCGTAAGCACAGACGGGTTGTAATAGACGAGTAAACACAGACAGGTCAATCAGATTGATAACTCGTCTGAAGGTTTTCACAGAAAACACACAATCATGCAAGATAAGAAAAGTTTTGATAAAACCAATTATAAACCCCTTTAGTTAGATGATAGTTAAGACACAAAGTCAAATTAAAGAGTTAAGGGAAAGAGAGATCACTCAACAGGTTTTATCCTGGTTCACCCCTTAACAATGAGGCTACGTCCAGTCCTTGGAAGCACCAAGTTTTCTCATTATAACTGATTTAGGTTACAGGACAGATAAGTATTGTTTTCACACCTAGCCTCTTCAGGCTCCAGACGAGTATTGTTTTCACACCTAGCCTCTCCAGGCTCCAGACAAGTATTATTTTCACACTTAGCCTCTTCAGGCTCAGACGGGTTTGTTTGAGAGAAGTTGTAAAAAGATTACACTTTGCAAGTCTTTCACAAGCACTCCGACGAGTGTATTAAATGTGAAGTTCTAAAAGACTGCGTATTAACTTCAAATGATTGAAGAAGAAATAATGAAGGAATGAAGATATAAATGTACAGAGTAATCGCTCTTGATTGCTTTTATCGTTCTCTTGTGTCTTGGAATCTTCAAAGTCTTCTTCATTAAATAGGCTTTAAAAATTTAAAGTCGTTGGACACAAAGTCTGAAGGCTTTGGCTTCTTGCAGATCTTCAATAAATGCAATAGAGTCGTTCTGATCAGCCATTAAAGAATAGGGAACTTCGCTTGTTCTCTTTCATCAGAGTGATGCAGACTTCTGATATACCTTTATTCTCAGCAGGTCTGTATACGTGCTTTTTGTTTGTAGAGGGAAGACTTTCCCTTTTGGTGTAAGATACAGTTGTGTTCAGGCAAAGCACTTTGTTGAAGTTCTTTATCAGGGTCGAGACAGCTTTCATCCAATGTATTCTTTAACATTAGTCTTTAGACGGATGAGTAGCTTCATTAGACGGGTTGACTCTTTAACAAAGAGATGACGCCAGTTGCAAAGTCTTTTAGACGGGTGAGTCTTCCTTTGAGCAGACGGTTGAAGACTTCATTAGACGAGTGAACTTCTCTTGGTTCAGACGAGTGAACCTTAGCTAGTTCAGACGAGTGAACTTTAGTTAGTTCAGACAAGTGAACTTATCTTAGTTCAGATGAGTGAACTTTAGTTAGTTCAGATGTGTGAACTTAAGCTAGTTCAGACGTGTGAACAGTTCATATAGACGCTTAATGTTATAATCTGGACACTAAGTAGACGAGTTAAATACCACAGACGGGTTCAAATAAATCATTGAATAACTATTTTAATCTCATCAAAACTAAGGTAAATGCACATCAGCCATTTGGAGACTCAACATCTGCAACTCTCATGATGAGGTGAAGAGCGAAATCTATCTCTATCTTTGTCAAAATGCATCCGTAAGTTGGTGACCTGATGTCGTTCCTGACTGTCATACCTTTATATAGCATCTGATGGCCATATATTGAGCTGATGGTTTTCTAATTGGATGAAACCGATGTCTCCTTAAAGCTATTATCCATATAAACAAGTTTCATGAAGACATTGAATCCTAATTCGGCCAGAAACAGAGTCAAAGAAGCATCATACGCTAAATGGTGAGAATGCTACGAGTTAAATAGCCTTGTGAATGTGCCAACTGGATAACCAAGCACCTTAGCTCTTTTAAGAAGCATCCATTGAAGCTAATCAAGCGTCTACTCAGAATACAGAACATTATGATGGGTGGAGAAGTAATTTTGAATGAAGTGTTAAGATATTCAACGTCCAAGCTTGACCAGAAAATGAGGTACCCTTTTCGATAAAGTTCTGAAGCATCTAGTACTTTAATACAAGAATATAAAAGCTTCAGCAACTCTAGAAGAAGAAAGAGAAGAAAAGCGTGAATAAAGACAAAAGTACAAAAGCGGCAACAGCAAAAACTCTGAAGCTTGAAGTCAAGCGTCCGCTGCCGATAATCAAGCATCCGAAACGTCGTATTTTGAGGTACGCTCGTCCTAATGAAGTGATCTCGATTTTGTTTGAAACATACGAGAAATACCTACCTGTTTCCTGAAGAAGTCGAGATCTGACTCAATCTCTATCTGAATGAAATTCCCTTTTCAAGCATGAGGTGTGATATTGTTCATGAAAATTCGAATATGCAACCTTCTGCTGACAATTTCTGGAGATTTAGGTGTTCAAAAGATTCGATCTTGGTATCGTTGGAAGGCTCAAAAAAATATCTGCAACTCTCATGAAGAGGTCAAGAGCGAAATCGATCTCTATCTTTGTCAAATGCATCCGTAAGTTGGTGACGTGATGTCGTTCCAGACTGTCATACCTTTATATAGCATCTTATGGCCATATATTGAGCTGATGGTTTTCTAATTGGATGAAACAGAGTCAAATAAGCATAATACGCTAAATGGTCAGAATGCTACGAGTTAAATAGCCTTGTGAATGTGCCAAGTGGATAACCAAGCGCCTTAGCTCTTTTAAGAAGCGTCCATTGAAACTAATCAAGCATCTAATCAGAATACAGAACATTATGATGGTGGAGAAATAATTTTGAATGAATGAAGTGTTAAGATATTCAACGTCCAAGCTTGACCAGACAATGAGGTACCCTTTTCGATAAAGTTCTGAAGCATCTAGTACTGTAATACAAGAATATAAAAGCTTTAGCAACTCTAGAAGAAGAAAGAGAAGAAAAGCGTGAATAAAGACAAAAGTACAAAAGCGGCAATAACAAAAACTCTGAAGCTTGAAGTCAAGCGTCCGCTGTCGATAAACAAGCGTCCGAAACGTCCTATTTTGAGGTACATTCATCCTAATGAAGTGATCTTGGTTTTGTTTGAAAGATAAGAAAAAATACCTACCTGTTTCCTGAAGAAGTTGAGATCTGACTCAATCCCTATCTGAATGAAATTCCTTTTTCAACCATGAGGTGTGATACTGTTCATGAAAATTCGAATATGCAACCTTCTGCTGACAATTTTTCGAGATTTGGGTCTTCAAAAGTATCGATCTTGGTATCGTTCGAAGGGTCAAAGAAATATCTGCAACTCTCATGAAGAGGTCAAGAGCGAAATCGATCTCTATCTTTGTCAAATGCATCCGTAAGTTGGTGACGTGATGTCGTTCCTGACTGTCATACCTTTGTATAGCATCTGGTGGCCATATATTGAGTTGATGGTGTTCGAATTGGATGAAACCGATGTCTCGTTAATGCTAATATCCCTATAAACAAGTTTCATGAAGACATCGAATCCTAATTCGGCCAGTAACAGTGTCAAAGAAGCATAATACGCTAAATGGTCAGAATGCTACGAGTTAAATAGCCTTGTGAATGTGCCAAGTGGATAACCAAGCACCTTAGCTCTTTTAAGAAGCGTCCATTTAAGCTAATCAAGAGTCTACTCAGATTACAGAACATTATGATGGGTGGAGAAGTAATTTTGAATGAAGTATTAAGATATTCAACGTCCAAGCTTAACCAGAAAATGAGGTACCCTTTTCAATAAAGTTCTGAAGCATCAAGCACTGTAATACAAGAATATAAAAGCTTCCGCAACTCAAGAAGAAGAAAGACAAGAAATGCGCGAATAAAGACAAAAGTACAAAAGCGGCAATAACAAAAACTCTGAAGCTTGAAGTCAAGCGCCCGCTGCCGATAATCAAACGTCCGAAACATCGTATTTTGAGGTACGCTCGTCCTAATGAAGTGATCTTGGTTTTGTTAGAAAGATAAGAGAAATACCTACCTTTTTCCTGAAGAAGTCGAGATCTGACTCAATCTCTATTTGAGTGAAATTCCTTTTTCCAGCATTAGGTGTGATACTCTTCATGATAATTCGAATATGCAACCTTCTGCTGACAATTTCTGGAGATTTGGGTGTTCAAAAGTATCGATCTTGGTTTCGTTGAAGGCTCAAAGAAATATCTGCAACTCTCATGAAGAGGTCAAGAGCGAAATCTATCTCTATCTTTGTCAAATGCATCCGTAAGTTGTGATGTGATGTCGTTCCTGACTGTCATACCTTTGTATAGCATCTGGTGGCCATATATTGAGCTGATGGTGTTCGAATTGGATGAAACCGATGTCTCCTTAATGCTAATATCCCTATAAACAAGTTTCATGAAGACATCGAATCCTAATTCGGCCAGTAACAGTGTCAAAGAAGCATAATACGCTAAATGGTCAGAATGCTACAAGTTAAATAGCCTTGTGAATGTGCCAAGTGGATAACCAAGCGCCTTAGCTCTTTTAAGAAACGTCCACTGAAGCTAATCAAGCGTCTACTCAGAATACAAAACATTATGACGGGTGGAGAAGTAATTTTGAATGAAGTATTAAGATATTCAACGTCCAACAGTGCCCAGAAAATGAGGTACCCTTTTCAATAAAGTTCTGAAGCATCAAGTACTATAATATAAGAATATAAAAGCTTCAGCAACTCTAGAATAAGAAAGAGAAGAAAAGCGTGAATATAGACAAAAGTACAAAAGCGGCAATAGCAAAAACACTGAAGATTGAAGTCAAGCGTCCGCTGCCGATAAACAAGCGTCCGAAACGTCCTATTTTGAGGTAAGCTCGTCCAAATTGGAACAAATATCTGCAACTCCCATGAAGATGTGTGAACTTAAGCTAGTTCAGACGTGTGAACAGTTCAAATAGACGCTTAATGTTATAATCTGGACACTAAGTAGACGAGTTAAATACCACAGACGGGTTCAAATAAATCATTGAATAACTGTTTTAATCTCATCAAAACTAAGGTAAATGCACATCAGCCATTTGGAGACTCAACATCTGCAACTCTCATGATGAGGTGAAGAGCGAAATCTATCTCTATTTTTGTCAAAATGCATCCGTAAGTTGGTGACGTGATGTCGTTCCTGACTGTCATACCTTTATATAGCATCTGATGGCCATATATTGAGCTGATGGTTTTCTAATTGGATGAAACCGATGTCTCCTTAAAGCTATTATCCATATAAACAAGTTTCATGAAGACATTGAATCCTAATTCGGCCAGAAACAGAGTCAAAGAAGCATCATACACTAAATGGTGAGAATGCTACGAGTTAAATAGCCTTGTGAATGTGCCAAGTGGATAACCAAGCACCTTAGCTCTTTTAAGAAGCATCCATTGAAGCTAATCAAGCGTCTACTCAGAATACAGAACATTATGATGGGTGGAGAAGTAATTTTGAATGAAGTGTTAAGATATTCAACGTCCAAGCTTGACCAGAAAATGAGGTACCCTTTTCGATAAAGTTCTGAAGCATCTAGTACTGTAATACAAGAATATAAAAGCTTCAGCAACTCTAGAAGAAGAAAGAGAAGAAAAGCGTGAATAAAGACAAAAGTACAAAAGCGGCAACAGCAAAAACTCTGAAGCTTGAAGTCAAGCGTCCGCTGCCGATAATCAAGCATCCGAAACGTCGTATTTTGAGGTACGCTCGTCCTAATGAAGTGATCTCGATTTTGTTTGAAACATAAGAGAAATACCTACCTGTTTCCTGAAGAAGTCGAGATCTGACTCAATCTCTATCTGAATGAAATTCCCTTTTCAAGCATGAGGTGTGATATTGTTCATGAAAATTCGAATATGCAACCTTCTGCTGACAATTTCTGGAGATTTAGGTGTTCAAAAGATTCGATCTTGGTATCGTTGGAAGGCTCAAAAAAATATCTGCAACTCTCATGAAGAGGTCAAGAGCGAAATCGATCTCTATCTTTGTCAAATGCATCCGTAAGTTGGTGACGTGATGTCGTTCCTGACTGTCATACCTTTGTATAGCATCTGGTGGCCATATATTGAGCTGATGGTGTTCGAATTGGATGAAACCGATGTCTCCTTAATGCTAATATCCCTATAAACAAGTTTCGTGAAGACCTCGAATCCTAATCCGGCCAGTAACGGTGTCGAAGATGCATAATACGCTAAATGGTCAGAATGCTACGAGTTAAATAGCCTTGTGAATGTGCCAAGTGGATAAACAAGCGCCTTAGCTCTTTTAAGAAGCATCCATTGAAGCTAATCAAGCATCTACTTAGAATACAAAACATTATGATGGGTGGAGAAGTAATTTTGAATGAAGTATTAAGATATTCAACGTCCAAACGTTACCAGAAAATGAGGTACCCTTTTCAATAAAGTTCTGAAGCATCAAGTACCATAATATAAGAATATAAAAGATTCAGCAACTCTAGAATAAGAAAGAGAAGAAAAGCGTGAATATAGACAAAAGTACAAAAGCGGCAATAGCAAAAACACTGAAGATTGAAGTCAAGCGTCCGCTGCCGATAAACAAGCGTCCGAAACGTCCTATTTTGAGGTAAGCTCGTCCTAATTGGAAGAAATATCTGCAACTCCCATGAAGAAGTCAAGACTGAAATCGATCTCTATGTTTGTCAAAATGCATCCGTAAGTTGGTGACGTGACGTCGTTCCTGACTGTCATACCTTTGTATAGCATCTGATGGCCATATATTGAGCTGATGGTTTTCTAATTGGATGAAACCGATGTCTCCTTAAAACTATAATCCATATAAACAAGTTTCTTGAAGACATCAAATCCTAATTCGGCCAGTAACAGGGTCAAAGAAGCATAATACGCTAAATGGTCTAAATGCTACGAGTTAAATCGCCTTGTGAATGTGCCAAGTGGATAACCAAGCGCCTTAGCTCTTTTAAGAAGCGTCCATTGAAACTAATCAAGCATCTAATCAGAATACAGAACATTATGATGGTGGAGAAATAATTTTGAATGAATGAAGTGTTAAGATATTCAACGTCCAAGCTTGACCAGACAATGAGGTACCCTT
This sequence comes from Ammopiptanthus mongolicus, assembly GCA_039655645.1. Taxonomy (NCBI): domain Eukaryota; kingdom Viridiplantae; phylum Streptophyta; class Magnoliopsida; order Fabales; family Fabaceae; genus Ammopiptanthus; species Ammopiptanthus mongolicus. The sequence goes on along the minus strand of CM077346.1, from coordinate 62,148,996 downwards.
TTCGATAAAGTTCTGAAGCATCTAGTACTGTAATACAAGAATATAAAAGCTTTAGCAACTCTAGAAGAAGAAAGAGAAGAAAAGCGTGAATAAAGACAAAAGTACAAAAGCGGCAATAACAAAAACTCTGAAGCTTGAAGTCAAGCGTCCGCTGTCGATAATCAAACGTCCGAAACGTCGTATTTTGAGGTACGCTCGTCCTAATGAAGTGATCTTGGTTTTGTTAGAAAGATAAGAGAAATACCTACCTATTTCCTGAAGAAGTCGAGATCTGACTCAATCTCTATCTGAATGAAATTCCTTTTTCAAGCATGAGGTGTGATACTGTTCAAGAAAATTCGAATATGCAACCTTCTGCTGACAATTTCTGGAGATTTGGGTGTTCAAAAGTATCGATCTTGGTTTCATTGGAAGGCTCAAAGAAATATCTGCAACTCTCATGAAGAGGTCAAGAGTGAAATCGATCTCTATCTTTGTCAAATGCAACCGTAAGTTGGTGACGTGATGTCGTTCCTGACTGTCATACCTTTGTATAGCATTTGGTGGCCATATATTGAGCTGATGGTGTTCGAATTGGATGAAACCGATGTCTCCTTAATGCTAATATCCCTATAAACAAGTTTCGTGAAGACCTCGAATCCTAATCCGGCCAGTAACGGTGTCAAAGATGCATAATACGCTAAATGGTCAGAATGCTACGAGTTAAATAGCCTTGTGAATGTGCCAAGTGGATAAACAAGCGCCTTAGCTCTTTTAAGAAGCATCCATTGAAGCTAATCAAGCATCTACTTAGAATACAAAACATTATGATGGGTGGAGAAGTAATTTTGAATGAAGTATTAAGATATTCAACGTCCAAACGTTACCAGAAAATGAGGTACCCTTTTCAATAAAGTTCTGAAGCATCAAGTACCATAATATAAGAATATAAAAGATTCAGCAACTCTAGAATAAGAAAGAGAAGAAAAGCGTGAATATAGACAAAAGTACAAAAGCGGCAATAGCAAAAACACTGAAGATTGAAGTCAAGCGTCCGCTGCCGATAAACAAGCGTCCGAAACGTCCTATTTTGAGGTAAGCTCGTCCTAATTGGAAGAAATATCTGCAACTCCCATGAAGAAGTCAAGACTGAAATCGATCTCTATGTTTGTCAAAATGCATCCGTAAGTTGGTGACGTGACGTCGTTCCTGACTGTCATACCTTTGTATAGCATCTGATGGCCATATATTGAGCTGATGGTTTTCTAATTGGATGAAACCGATGTCTCCTTAAAACTATAATCCATATAAACAAGTTTCTTGAAGACATCAAATCCTAATTCGGCCAGTAACAGGGTCAAAGAAGCATAATACGCTAAATGGTCTAAATGCTACGAGTTAAATGGCATTGTGAATGTGCCAAGTGGATAACCAAGCACCTTAGCTCTTTTAAGAAGCGTCCATTGAAGCTAATCAAGCGTCTACTCAGAATACAGAACATTATGATGGGTGGAGAAGTAATTTTCAATGAAGTGTTAAGATATTCAATGTCCAAGCTTGACCAGAAAATGAGGTACCCTTTTCGATAAAGTTTTGAAGCATCTAGTACTGTAATACAAGAATATAAAAGCTTCAGCAACTCAAGAAGAAGAAAGAGAAGAAATGCGTGAATAAAGACAAAAGTACAAAAGCGGCAATAACAAAAACTCTGAAGCTTGAAGTCAAGCATCCGCTGCCGATAATCAAACGTCTGAAACGTCGTATTTCTGAGGTACGCTCGTCCTAATGAAGTGATCTTGTTTTTGTTAAAAAGATAAGAGAAATACCTACCTGTTTCCTGAAGAAGTCGAGATCTGACTCAATCTCTATCTGAATGAAATTCCTTTTTCAAGCATGAGGTGTGATACTGTTCAAGAAAATTCGAATATGCAACCTTCTGCTGACAATTTCTGTAGATTTGTGTGTTCAAAAGTATCGATCTTGGTATCGTTAGAGGGCTCAAAGAAATATCTGCAACTCTCGTGAAGAGGTCAAGAGCGAAATCGATCTCTATCTTTGTCAAAATGCATCCGTAAGTTGGTGACGTGATGTCGTTCCTGACTGTCATAACTTTGTATAGCATCTGACGGCCATATATTGAGCTGATGGTTTTCTAATTGAATGAAACCAATGTCTCCTTGAAGCTATTATCCATCTAAACAAGTTTCATGAAGACATTGAATCCTAATTCGGCCAGTAACAGGGTCAAAGAAGCATAATACGCTAAATGGTTAGAATGCTACGAATTAAATAGCCTTGTGAATGTGCCAAGTGGATAACCAAGCACCTTAGCTCTTTTAAGAAGCGTCCATTGAAGCTAATCAAGCGTCTACCCAGAATAAAGAACATTATGATTGGTGGAGAAGTAATTTTGAATGAAGTGTTAAGATATTAAACGTCCAAGCTTGACCAGAAAATGAGGTACCCTTTTCAATAAAGTTCTGAAGCATCTAGTACTTTAATACAAGAATATAAAAGCTTCAGCAACTCTAGAAGAAGAAAGAGAACTAAAGCGTGAATAAAGGCAAAAGTACAAAAGCGGCAGCAGCAAAAACTCTGAAGCTTCAAGTCAAGCGTCCGCTGCCGATAATCAAGCGTCCGAAACGTCGTATTTTGAGGTACGCTCATCCTAATGAAGTGTTCTTGGTTTTGTTAGAAAGATAAGAGAAATACCTACCTGTTTCCTGAAGAAGTCGAGATCTGACTCAATCTCTATTTGAGTGAAATTCCTTTTTCCAGCATGAGGTGTGATACTCTTCATGATAATTCGAATATGCAACCTTCTGCTGACAATTTCTGGAGATTTGGGTGTTCAAAAGTATCGATCTTGGTTTCGTTGAAGGCTCAAAGAAATATCTGCAACTCTCATGAAGAGGTCAAGAGCGAAATCTATCTCTATCTTTGTCAAATGCATCCGTAAGTTGTGATGTGATGTCGTTCCTGACTGTCATACCTTTGTATAGCATCTGGTGGCCATATATTGAGCTGATGGTGTTCGAATTGGATGAAACCGATGTCTCCTTAATGCTAATATCCCTATAAACAAGTTTCATGAAGACATCGAATCCTAATTCGGCCAGTAACAGTGTCAAAGAAGCATAATACGCTAAATGGTCAGAATGCTACGAGTTAAATAGCCTTGTGAATGTGCCAAGTGGATAACGAAGCGCCTTAGCTCTTTTAAGAAGAGTCCATTGAAGCTAATCAAGCGTCTACTCAGAATACAAAACATTATGACGGGTGTAGAAGTAATTTTGAATGAAGTATTAAGATATTCAACGTCCAACCGTGACCAGAAAATGAGGTACCCTTTTCAATAAAGTTCTGAAGCATCAAGTACTATAATATAAGAATATAAAAGCTTCAGCAACTCAAGAATAAGAAAGAGAAGAAAAGCGTGAATATAGACAACAGTACAAAAGCGGCAATAGCAAAAACACTGAAGATTGAAGTCAAGCGTCCGCTACCGATAAACAAGCGTCCGAAACGTCCTATTTTGAGGTAAGCTCGTCCAAATTGGAACAAATATCTGCAACTCCCATGAAGAGGTCAAGACCGAAATCGATCTCTATCTTTGTCAAAATGCATCCGTAAGTTGGTGATGTGACGTCAATCCTGACTGTCATAACTTTTTATAGCATCTGATGGCCATATATTGAGTTGATGGTTTTCTAATTGGATGAAACCGATGTCTCCTTAAAACTATTATCCATATAAACAAGTTTCTTGAAGACATCGAATCCTAATTCGGCCAGTAACAGGTTCAAAGAAGCATAATACATTAAATGGTCAGAATACTACGATGTGCCAAGTGGATAACCAAGCACCTTAGCTCTTTTAACAAGCATCCATTGAAGCTAATCAAGCGTCTACTCAGAATACAGAACATTATGATGGGTGAAGAAGTAATTTTGAATGAAGTGTTAAGATATTCAACGTCCAAGCTTGACCAAAAAATGAGGTACCCTATTCGCTAAAGTTTTGAAGCATCTAGTACTGTAATACAAGAATATAAAAGCTTCCGCAACTCAAGAAGAAGAAAGACAAGAAATGCGTGAATAAAGACAAAAGTACAAAAGCGGCAATAACAAAAACTCTGAAGCTTGAAGTCAAGCGCCCGCTGCCGATAATCAAACGTCCGAAACATCGTATTTTGAGGTACGCTCGTCCTAATGAAGTGATCTTGGTTTTGTTAGAAAGATAAGAGAAATACCTACCTTTTTCCTGAAGAAGTCGAGATCTGACTTAATCTCTATCTGAATGAAATTCCTTTTTCAAGCATAAGGTGTGATACTGTTCATGAAAATTCGAATATGCAACCTTCTGCTGACAATTTTTGGAGATTTGGGTGTTCAAAAGTATCGATCTTGGTATCGTTGGAAGGCTCAAAGAAATATCTGCAACTCTCATGAAGAGGTCAAGAGCGAAATCGATCTCTATCTTTGCCAAGCATCCGTAAGTTGGTGAAGTGATGTCGTTCCTGACTGCCATACCTTTGTATAGCATCTGATGGCCATATATTGAGCTGATGGTATTCTAATTGGAAGAAACTGATGTCTCCTTAAAGCTATTATCCATATAAACAAGTTTCATGGAGGCATCGAATCCTAATTCGACCAGTAACAGGGTCAAAGAAGCATAATACGCTAAATGGTCAGAATGCTACGAGTTAAATAGCCTTGTGAATGTGCTAAGTGGATAACCAAGCACCTTAGCTCTTTTAAGAAGCGTCCATTTAAGCTAATCAAGTGTCTACTCAGAATACAGAACATTATGATGGGTGGAGAAGTAATTTTGAATGAAGTATTAAGATATTCAACGTCCAAGCTTAACCAGAAAATGAGGTACCCTTTTCAATAAAGTTCTGAAGCATCAAGTACTGTAATATAAGAATATAAAAGCTTCAGCAACTCTAAAAGAAGAAAGATAAGAAAAGCGTGAATATAGACAAAAGTACAAAAGCGGCAATAGCAAAAACATTGAAGATTGAAGTCAAGCGTCCGCTGCCGATAAACAAGCGTCCGAAACGTCCTATTTTGAGGTACATTCATCCTAATGAAGTGATCTTGGTTTTGTTTGAAAGATAAGAGAAATACCTACCTGTTTCCTGAAGAAGTTGAGATCTGACTCAATCCCTATCTGAATGAAATTCCTTTTTCAACCATGAGGTGTGATACTGTTCATGAAAATTCGAATATGCAACCTTCTGCTGACAATTTTTCGAGATTTGGGTCTTCAAAAGCATCGATCTTGGTATCGTTCGAAGGCTCAAAGAAATATCTGCAACTCTCATGAAGAGGTCAAGAGCGAAATCGATCTCTATCTTTGTCAAATGCATCCGTAAGTTGGTGACGTGATGTCGTTCCTGACTGTCATACCTTTGTATAGCATCTGGTGGCCATATATTGAGCTGATGGTGTTCGAATTGGATGAAACCGATGTCTCCTTAATGCTAATATCCCTATAAACAAGTTTCATGAAGACATCGAATCCTAATTTGGCCAGTAACAGTGTCAAAGAAGCATAATACGCTAATTGGTCAGAATGCTACGAGTTAAATAGCCTTGTGAATGTGCCAAGTGGATAACCAAGCACCTTAGCTCTTTTAAGAAGCATCCATTTAAGCTAATCAAGCATCTACTCAGAATACAGAACATTATGATGGGTGGAGAAGTAATTTTGAATGAAGTATTAAGATATTCAACGTCCAAGCTTAACCAGAAAATGAGGTACCCTTTTCAATAAAGTTCTGAAGCATCAAGTACTGTAATACAAGAATATAAAAGCTTCCGCAAGTCAAGAAGAAGAAAGACAAGAAATGCGTGAATAAAGACAAAAGTACAAAAGCGGCAATAACAAAAACTCTGAAGCTTGAAGTCAAGCGCCCGCTGCCGATAATCAAGCGTCCGAAACATCGTATTTTGAGGTACGCTCGTCCTAATGAAGTGATCTTGGTTTTGTTAGAAAGATAAGAGAAATACCTACCTTTTTCCTGAAGAAGTCGAGATCTGACTCAATCTCTATCTAAATGAAATTCCTTTTTCAAGCATAAGGTGTGATACTGTTCATGAAAATTCGAATATGCAACCTTCTGCTGACAATTTTTGGAGATTTGGGTGTTCAAAAGTATCGATCTTGGTATCGTTGGAAGGCTCAAAGAAATATCTGCAACTCTCATGAAGAGGTCAAGAGCGAAATCGATCTCTATCTTTGCCAAAAGCATCCGTAAGTTGGTGACGTGATGTCGTTCCTGACTGCCATACCTTTGTATAGCATCTGATGGCCATATATTGAGCTGATGGTATTCTAATTGGAAGAAACCGATGTCTCCTTAAAGCTATTATCCATATAAACAAGTTTCATGAAGACATCGAATCCTAATTCGGCCAGTAACAGTGTCAAAGTAGCATAATACGCTAAATGGTCAGAATGCTACGAGTTAAATAGCCTTGTGAATGTGCCAAGTGGATAACCAAGCGCCTTAGCTCTTTTAAGAAGCGTCCACTGAAGCTAATCAAGCGTCTACTCAGAATATAAAACATTATGACGGGTGGAGAAGTAATTTTGAATGAAGTATTAAGATATTCAACGTCCAACCATGACCAGAAAATGAGGTACCCTTTTCAATAAAGTTCTGAAGCATCAAGTACTATAATATAAGAATATAAAAGCTTCAGCAACTCTAGAATAAGAAAGAGAAGAAAAGCGTGAATATAGACAAAAGTACAAAAGCGGCAATAGCAAAAACACTGAAGATTGAAGTCAAGCGTCCGCTGCCGATAAACAAGCGTCCGAAACGTCCTATTTTGAGGTAAGCTCGTCCAAATTGGAACAAATATCTGCAACTCCCATGAAGAGGTCAAGACCGAAATCGATCTCTATCTTTGTCAAAATGCATCCGTAAGTTGGTGACGTGACGTCATTCCTGACTGTCATACCTTTTTATAGCATCTGATGGCCGTATATTGAGTTGATGGTTTTCTAATTGGATGAAACCGATGTCTCCTTAAAACTATTATCCATATAAACAAGTCTCTTGAAGACATCGAATCCTAATTCGGCCAGTAACAGGGTCAAAGAAGCATAATACGCTAAATGGTTAGAATGCTACGAGTTAAATAGCCTTGTGAATGTGCCAAGTGGATAACCAAGCACCTTGGCACTTTTAAGAAGCGTCCATTGAAGCTAATCAAGCGTCTTCTCAGAATACATAACGTTATGATGGGTGGATATTAAGATATTCAACATCCAAGCTTGACCAGAAAATGAGGTACCCTTTTCAATAAGGTTCTGAAGCATCAAGTACTGTAATATAAGAATATAAAAGCTTCAGCAACTCTCGAAGAAGAAAGAGAATAAAAGCTTGAATATAGACAAAAGTACAAAAGCGGCAATAGCAAAAACACTGAAGATTGAAGTCAAGCGTCCGCTGCCGATAAACAAGCGTCCGAAACGTCCTATTTTGAGGTACGTTCGTCCTAATGAAGTGATCTTGGTTTTGTTAGAAAGATAAGAGAAATACCTACCTGTTTCCTGAAGAAGTCGAGATCTGACTCAATCTCTATCTGAGTGAAATTCCTTTTTCAAGCACGAGGTGTGATACTATTCATGAAAATTCGAATATGCAACCTTCTGCTGAAAATTTCTGGAGATTTGGTTGTTCAAAAGTATCGATCTTGGTATCGTTGGAAGGCTCAAAGAAATATCTGCAACTCTCGTGAAGAGGTCAAGAGCGAAATCGATCTCTATCTTTGTCAAAATGCACCCGTAAGATGGTGACTTGATGCCGTTCCTGACTGTCATACCTTTGTAGCGTCTGATGGCCATATATTGGGCATATGGTGTTCGAATTTGATGAAACCAGTGTCTCATTATAGCTTTGTAGCGTTATAAACAAGTTTCATGAAGACATCGAATCCTAATTCGGCCAGTAACAGGGTGAAAGAAGCGTAATATGCTAAATGGTCGGAATGCTACAAGTCAAATAGACTTGTGAATGTGCAAAGCAGATAACCAAGTGCCTTAGCTCTTTTAAGAAGCGTCCAGTGAAGCTAATCAGGCGTATTCTTAGAATATAGAACATTATGTTTTGGTGGAGAAGTAATTTTGAATGAAGTGTTAAGATATTCAACGTCCAAGCTTGACCAGAAAATGAGGTACCCTTTTCAATAAAGTTCTGAAGCATCCAGTACTGTAATACAAGAATGTAAAAGCTTCAGCAACTCTAGAAGAAGAAAGAGAAGAAAAGCGTGAATAAGGACAAAAGTACAAAAGCGGCAACAGCAAAAACTTTGAAGCTTGAAGTCAAGCGTCCGCTTCCGATAATCAAGCGATCGAAACGTCGCATTTTGAGGTACGCTCGTCCTAATGAAATGATCTTGGTTTTTTTAGAAAGATAAGATAAATATCTACCTGTTTCCTTAAGAAGTCGAGATCTGACTCAATCTCTATATGAGTGAAATTCCTTTTTCAAGCATGAGGTGTGATACTGTTCATGAAAATTCGAATATGCAACCTTCTGCTGACAATTTCTGGAGATTTGGGCATTCAAAAGTATCGATCTTGGTATCATTGGAAGGCTCAAAGAAATATCTGCAACTCTCATGAAGAGGTCAAGACCGAAATCAATCTCTATCTATGTCAAAATGCATCCGCAAGTTGGTGACGTGACGTCGTTACTGACTGTCATACCTTTGTATAGCATCTGATGGCCATATATTGAGTTGATGGTTTTCTAATTGGATGAAACCGATGTCTCCGTAAAGCTATTATCCATATAAACAAGTTTCATGAAGACATCGAATCCTAATTCGGCCAGTAACAGGGTCAAAGAAGCATAATATGCTAAATGGTCAAAATGCTACGAGTTAAATAGACTTGTGAATGTGCAAAGCGGATAACCAAGTGCCTTAGCTCTTTTAAGAAGCATCCAGTGAAGCTAATCAGGCGTATTCTTAGAATATAGAACATTATGTTGGGTGGAGAAGTAATTTTGAATGAAGTGTTATGATATTCAACGTCCAAGCTTGACCAGAAAATGAGGTACCCTTTTCAATAAAGTTCTGAAGCATCAAGTACTGTAATATAAGAATATAAAAGCTTCAGCAACTCTAGAAGAAGAAAGAGAAGAAATGCGTGAATATAGACAAAAGTACAAAAGCGGCAATAGCAAAAACACTGAAAATTGAAGTCAAGCGTCCGCTTCCGATAATCAAGCGATCGAAACGTCGTATTTTGAGGTACGCTCGTCCTAATGAAGTGATCTTGGTTTTTTTAGAAAGATAAGATAAATTCCTACCTGTTTCCTGAAGAAGTCGAGATCTGACTCAATCTCTATCTGAGTGAAATTCCTTTTTCAAGCATGAGGTGTGATACTGTTCATGAAAATTCGAATATGCAACCTTCTGTTGAAAATTTCTGAAGATTTGGGGGTTAAAAAATATCGATATTGGTATCGTTGGAAGGCTCAAAGAAATATCTGCAACTCTCATGAAGAGGTCAAGACCGAAATCAATCTCTATCTATGTCAAAATGCATCCGCAAGTTGGTGACGTGACGTCGTTACTGACTGTCATACCTTTGTATAGCATCTGATGGCCATATATTGAGTTGATGGTTTTCTAATTGGATGAAACCGATGTCTCCGTAAAGCTATTATCCATATAAACATGTTTCATGAAGACATCGAATCCTAATTCGGCCAGTAACAGGGTCAAAGAAGCATAATATGCTAAATGGTCAAAATGCTACGAGTTAAATAGACTTGTGAATGTGCAAAGCGGATAACCAAGTGCCTTAGCTCTTTTAAGAAGCATCCAGTGAAGCTAATCAGGCGTATTCTTAGAATATAGAACATTATGTTAGGTGGAGAAGTAATTTTGAATGAAGTGTTATGATATTCAACGTCCAAGCTTGACCAGAAAATGAGGTACCCTTTTCAATAAAGTTCTGAAGCATCAAGTACTGTAATATAAGAATATAAAAGCTTCAGCAACTCTAGAAGAAGAAAGAGAAGAAATGCGTGAATATAGACAAAAGTACAAAAGCGGCAATAGCAAAAACACAGAAAATTGAAATCAAGCGTCCGCTGCCGATAAACAAGCGTCCGAAACGTCGTATTTTGAGGTACGCTCGTCCTAATGAAGTGATCTTTGTAACACCCCGAATTTCACCTTATATTAATACATATTATTATGTATTATTCTTGACCAATATATGTGGTTATGCTCGTCTATGAGGTTTAGATTCATAGTTGGGGTAGTTTAGCCTTAAGGAATGGTCAATGCATTCAAGTCCAAGAAACCTATTTTACGGTTTTGTTCATATCTTGAGTTCTAGACATCCGATTGAGGTGATCTTGGATGCGTTGGAAAGCTTAGAGAATTATCTACAAGTCGTATTTCACGTGTTAAGGCCAAATTCGGCTTCTAAAGTTTTGCGTCGCGAGGATACATTCGCCTCGCGAATCTGACAGCCAAATTTTTGCAGCTCTCTGGTTCGCCTCGCGAAAGGCTACTCGCCTCGCGAATCTACGCGCACCAGAATCGTGTTTTTGGGCTTCTAATCAGCCCATAATGACCCTAACTCATATTTATACCCTAAGACTCGACCTAAACATATTTTCTAAGTCGAAAAACTCTCAGAAACTGCCTCTTCCTCTCCAAACAAGGATTTCTAAACCCTTTCCAAGGATCCTTGAAGGAGATTGCACCATTGTTCATCGTTCTTCGTCTCCTTCGCTTGAAGAGCATCACTGCCATCACAAGCCCTCTTCCTAGTTGCTGCTCTTGAACCTTTTGGGGCTGTGATCGTGAAGTCAAGCGTCATAAGATCGGGCATTCGTGTAGACGCAACCTTTTCCGGACCTTTTTCCTTCCTTTGTGCATTGTAATCGTCATACCAGGTATGGGGGGAAGAAATAGATCATGAGTATGTGGGTTTTGGGATAGGTTAAGATGAAGGGGTTAACCCATGACCCCTATATGTGTGTCATTATGCATTGTAAATGCCTATGTGTATGCTATGAGTGTAATTATGTGTATGTTATGTATATGCCATGTATATGCCTGTGTGAATATTGTATAAATATATATGTTTATGGTTCTATGATTATGATTATAGGTGTTTGTCTTGATGATATGATTGAAATATTATGATGTGCGATGAATAGTATGAATATAGATACGATATGCATTGATGAGATTTTATAATGTGCATTGATAATGATGACTTGATGATGATGTGCGTTACAATGAAGAAAATAAGATTAGTAAAAGAACATAGCTTTAGGATGTTTGGCACCCCATAATGAATGAGTTGTTATGAGAGGTGAGATTGATAATATTGGATTAGTCTTGGAAATCCATAGGAATGATCCTTGAGAGATGGGATGATAGGCATAGGGATAACTTAGAGAAATTCTTAAGATTCCCACATCTGTCATGATTCGCCTGGCGAATAGCCATTCGCTAGGCGAGACAGAGAGACCATTTGTGGTCTGACGTAATTCGCCTAGCGGATTGTATTCCGCGAGGCGAATGAGAGAACCAGATATTGGGGCTCTCGGGCTCGCCTCGCGAGCCAGGATTCGCCTAGCGAATCTAAGAACCTGTTTAGGAGCTCTCGGGCTCGCCTCGCGAGCCACAATTCGCCTAGCGAATCTGGGTTTCTCACCCAGATTCTGTTGTGAAGGGATAATGGTTAGGGTAATGGGAAAAAGACTATGAGGTCATAATTCAAGGTTGATAATATAGAAAAGAACGTTAATAAATATATGACTTGAGGTTTAAATATTAGGATTAAGTTATAATCTTAATAAGATATGAATTGAGGATTAGATATTAAGATTAAGTTATAATCTTAATAAATATATGACTTGAGGTTTAAATATTAAGATTAAGTTATAATCTTATTAAAATATGAATTGAGGTTTAGATAATAAGATTAAGTATAATACTTAACAGAGATAATGTTAAGTTAAGACTTAACAAAGAGAACAATTAATAAGACGATGATGTTATTGGTAACGATGTACTGTTACCGATGTTGTTGGTTAAATCATTCTTGATGCTTATTGGTCAAGTTTGATGTTGATAAATCATTTTTGATGCTTGTTGGTCAAAGTTGATAGCCATGTAATGGTATGATGGTGGATGGTTGGACATGTGTTTGCATGTTGTTGAGCATAGCATGCATCATACGTTGACGTTGATATGTTGGGTGGAAAGCAAACGATGAATCGCGATAGTGGAGGCCACGATGGGTGTTATCCCGGCCTTGCGGGTACGTTGGGTATGGAAGTTCCAGGTGACATAGGCTAGCTACCTATTGTCGGAGTGACCTAAAGAATAAGCTTGAGTACCCTGACTAGCCACTATACGTTATCAGGATTAGTGAGAGTGTTCGGGGATGGCCCATGGTCTGGCATATCATCCACGTTGATAACCGGACATGTACTCCTAATCATCTTTCCAGAGTTAGAGTTGTTGGCCACATGCATACGGAGTAGTGATGTTGCATTCGCATTAACATGCGTCCTTGATATATATTGATTATATCTGTGTTGATTGATGTATGTTGTATGCCATCTTAATTACTATTCCATTCCGTTTACATATATTCATGATTGTGTTTCTTACCCCTCTCTTTGTCATTCTTGTGCATATGTTGTGGTATATGCAGAGGAGGGTGAGCATGCTGACGAGGAGTGATCCCGAGGAGATCTCTCTTAGTAGTTAGGATGTATGATTTATGTTATTCTTCTTTATTCCGATGTATTATCGGTATATGTATACCAGCTCTGATATGTGACATCGGGATTTGGGTTACGTTTATGATTTATGTTTTCCGCAGTTTGTTTTTAAAGGATTTTGATTATTTCAGATTCCTACGTTTTACGTTATAGATGATGTGATGCACATTACCCTTGAGGATATGTTTTTATCTTAATTGTTATATTTTTAAAGAAATGTATGATTTTATTTATGTTTTATTATATGCGGGGTAGTGGGTGTCACATTTAGTGGTATCAGAGCCGGTCTGTCCTACAGGCCGGGGTATGTGTCTGTTGTGTCTCTTCTGTGTACTCTGCAGAAGTGTTTTGAACTTGTGTGACTGTTTTATTATGCCTTTTTTAAAAATTTCTCTAGTAGGATTTAACCAATTTTGAATTGGTTAAGATCGCTGAGTGATAGAACTATGGGGTCGTGGCAGGGAGCTGTCCGAACCATTGATAGTGAACTTTAACCTGTTTTATTGTTACCTAAGAGTATGTATGACTTTAGATGCCGATCAATATTATCCTCCTAGAATGTCATTCTTGGTGATGTGTTACAAGAAGAAAGATGGTAGCATGAAGTTGTGTGTCAATTATTGACAACTGGACAAGGTGACCCTTAAGAATAGATACTCACTTCCTAGGATTGATGACTTTATGGACTAGCTAGTGGGAGCTTGCATCTTTTCTAAGATAGATTTGAGGTCTTTAGTGATCATAAGAATTTGAAATACTTATTTGACCAAAAAGAGTTAAATATGAGGCAACGTAGGTGGATGGAGTTTCTTAAGGATTATAATTTTGATTTGAGCTGCCACCTTGGAAAAGCCAACGTAGTGGTTGATGCCTTAAGTAGAAGACCTTGGATATATCATCTTTAATGTTTAGAGAAAGAGATTTGATAGAAGGAGTTAAGAGACTTGAGCTTGGCTTGGGAAGTTACCCCTAAGAGCATTAGATTTGGAACTTTAAAGATTATCAATAGCTTAATGACTAGATTAGGAGAAGGTGTAAGTTGTCCCTTGATTAGGAGAAGGTGTAAGTTGTCCCTTAGTTATTTTGTGAAGTGTATTAAAGCCTCAGTTACTACATTAGGAATGTTAGATTTCTTAGTTTATGCCTTGTAAGAATCTTTTAGAAAAGAAGGAGAGTTACAAGCTTAAGTGAGATTGTTGAGCTATTATATATATAAATCTGGATGAGTTGTTGTCCTAATACGAGATAGAGTAGAATAAGGCTTAGATGAGTTGGATTATTAAAAAAAAAGGACGAAGTTAAGAATGAATAGACGAGTGGCTTAATGGTTTATGCGTAGAGTTTTTCTAGTTGATAGTGATTTGGAATGCGTAGTGATGGTTAAGTTGGGATCTACTTTACATTGTAGGTTGAAGCATTGTTGGATTAGAGACAAGAGTATGGATGATCTAAGAATCATAATTATTAGGCAAACCTTGAATGGATGAGTAGATAGTTGTGATAACCTTTTAGTAAGGAAAAGGAATTAAGATTGATGATTTATGTATCATGTGGAGTCGATGGAAGTGTTTTAGGAAGGTTCTTTAGTAAGGTCATAAGAGTGAATATGTAACGTGGAGATTCCTAACCAGTGACTAATGTTAAGTTCTTTACCAAGGAAAAGAAATCATGTCTAAAGTAGGGGAAGAAAGGTTAAAATAGATGATGTGTTATTGGTGCGTTAGTTCCCTAAGTATTCCCTAAGAGTATTCTTAGTTTATTAGGAATCAAGTTGATCCTTATAGCGTCTTGCAGAATGTCCTCCCTAAGCCAATGATTTATCGAAATAGTGATAGGAATTACTTTAAAGGCAAATTATCCGGTCTAGTGCATCGGTAGTTTCTTAAGGCATCCTTGCTTTTATTAGAAGAGAGTTGGTAAGTAGCATTAGATCGCATGTAAGTTATCGTTAGCCTTATATAATGGAAATAGAGAATAAACACCTTTCTCTAGAATAGATGATGTCTTGAGACATTATAGATTAAAAAAAAATTGTGTGGAACCCTTGAGGATAGTTTTGCAAACTCTTTAGGAAGAACTTTTGTATGCTAAGTTATCTAGTGATCGATCTGAATAAGTAAGTTGTGGGACGCCTCGTTTTAAGGAGAGTCATAATAGGCAGGAAGTGTAAAGGGTGGTAATCGGGATCATGAGTTCTTGAGAAAGGTTCTTAGTTAAAAGGGAGAGTTAATCTCAACCTTGCGTAGTTCTACCCCATCTTAGTACATCTTGACAATATGTTAAGATTGGAGTTGTAGTGGTACAACCTAGGAGGTTAGCAACATGTGCCCTTAAGTTTGAATTCTTGGGAGCTTTAGGGACATTGTCGTTAAGAAACCCAATAGAGAATTTCTTGTGACACTGATGGAGTTTGAAGTACTAGTACGACCCAATGGAGTGGGATGTGTCGTAGAATAGGCAAGTGGCTGTCGTGTAAGATCATAAATTTTAAATCAAATGAGAAAACCGACGTAGTGATTGATACCTAACTAGAAGTTCATTGCTTGTGTTCACCATAATGGTTAGTGAGACCAATTGATTGAGGATTTTAGGGATGTGATTAAAACATGGGATGTGACAATTATGAATATTAGATTAGGAAAGTAGAAGGCCATTGGTGCATTTGCAAAGTTTTGAGGAATCAAGTTATATTTTAATTTCTAGAGTGCTCTAGAACTTAAGAAGCCTAGTGGGAATTGACATAATCATGAGGACAGTTGGACAGTTAGATAAAAGGTCCACGTCCATATTTGTTTGCTTGAGGTCAGTAGAAATTTCGAGGACGAAATTTTTATAAGGGGGTGGAATTGTAACACCCCGAATTTCACCTTATATTAATACATATTATTATGTATTATTATTGACCAATATATGTGGTTATGCTCGTCTATGAGGTTTAGATTCATAGTTGGGGTAGTTTAGCCTTAAGGAATGGTCAATGCATTCAAGTCCAAGAAACCTATTTTACGGTTTTGTTCATATCTTGAGTTCTAGACATCCGATTGAGGTGATCTTGGATGCGTTGGAAAGCTTAGAGAATTATCTACAAGTCTTGTTTCAGGTGTTAAGGCCAAATTCGGCTTCTAAAGTTTTGCGTTGCGAGGATACATTCGCCTCGCGAATCTGACAGCCAGATTTTTGCAGCTCTCTGGTTCGCCTCGCGAAAGGCTACTCGCCTCGCGAATTTGCGCGCACCAGAATCGTGTTTTTGGGCTTCTAATCAGCCCATAATGACCCTAACTCATATTTATACCCTAAGACTCGACCTAAACCTATTTTCTAAGTCGAAAAACTCTCAGAAACTGCCTCTTCCTCTCCAAACAAGGATTTCTAAACCCTTTCCAAGGATCCTTGAAGGAGATTGCACCATTGTTCATCGTTCTTCGTCTCCTTCGCTTGAAGAGCATCACTGCCATCACAAGCCCTCTTCCTAGTTGCTGCTCTTGAACCTTTTGGGGCTGTGATCGTGAAGTCAAGCGTCGTAAGATCGGGCATTCGTGTAGACGCAACCTTTTCCGGACCTTTTTCCTTCCTTTGTGCATTGTAATCGTCATACCAGGTATGGGGGGAAGAAATAGATCATGAGTATGTGGGTTTTGGGATAGGTTAAGATGAAGGGGTTAACCCATGACCCCTATATGTGTGTCTATATGCATTGTAAATGCCTATGTGTATGCTATGAGTGTAATTATGTGTATGTTATGTATATGCCATGTATATGCCTATGTGAATATTGTATAAATATATATGTTTATGGTTCTATGATTATGATTATAGGCGTTTGTCTTGATGATATGATTGAAATATTATGATGTGCGATGAGTAGTATGAATATAGATACGATATGCATTGATGAGATTTTATAATGTGCATTGATAATGATGACTTGATGATGATGTGTGTTACAATGAAGAAAATAAGATTAGTAAAAGAACATAGCTTTAGGACGTTTGGCACCCCATAATGAATGAGTTGTTATGAGAGGTGAGATTGATAATATTGGATTAGTCTTGGAAATCCATAGGAATGATCCTTGAGAGATGGGATGATAGGCATAGGGATAACTTAGAGAAATTCTTAAGATTCCCACATCTGTCATGATTCGCCTGGCGAATAGCCATTCGCTAGGCGAGACAGAGAGACCATTTGTGGTCTGACGTAATTCGCCTAGCGGATTGTATTCCGCGAGGCGAATGAGAGAACCAGATATTGGGGCTCTCGGGCTCGCCTCGCGAGCCAGGATTCGCCTAGCGAATCTGAGAACCTGTTTAGGAGCTCTCGGGCTTGCCTCGTGAGCCACAATTCGCCTAGCGAATCTGGGTTTCTCACCCAGATTCTGTTGTGAAGGGATAATGGTTAGGGTAATGGGAAAAAGACTATGAGGTCATAATTCAAGGTTGATAATATAGAAAAGAACGTTAATAAATATATGACTTGAGGTTTAAATATTAGGATTAAGTTATAATCTTAATAAGATATGAATTGAGGATTAGATATTAAGATTAAGTTATAATCTTAATAAATATATGACTTGCGGTTTAAATATTAAGATTAAGTTATAATATTATTAAAATATGAATTGAGGTTTAGATAATAAGATTAAGTATAATACTTAACAGAGATAATGTTAAGTTAAGACTTAACAAAGAGAACAATTAATAAGACGATGATGTTATTGGTAACGATGTACTGTTACCGATGTTGTTGGTTAAATCATTCTTGATGCTTATTGGTCAAGTATGATGTTGATAAATCATCTTTGATGCTTGTTGGTCAAAGTTGATAGCCATGTAATGGTATGATGGTGGATGGTTGGACATGTGTTTGCATGTTGTTGAGCATAGCATGCATCATACGTTGACGTTGATATGTTGGGTGGAAAGCTAACGATGAATCGCGATAGTGGAGGCCACGATGAGTGTTATCCCGGCCTTGCGGGTACGTTGGGTATGGAAGTTCCAGGTGACATAGGCTAGCTACCTATTGTCGGAGTGACCTAAAGAATAAGCTTGAGTACCCTGACTAGCCACTATACGTTATCAGGATTAGTGAGAGTGTTCGGGGATGGCCCATGGTCTGGCATATCATCCACGTTGATAACCGGACATGTACTCCTAATCGTCTTTCCAGAGTTAGAGTTGTTGGCCACATGCATACGGAGTAGTGATGTTGCATTCGCATTAACATGCGTCCTTGATATATATTGATTATATCTGTGTTGATTGATGTATGTTGTATGCCATCTTAATTACTATTCCATTCCGTTTACATATATTCATGATTGTGTTTCTTACCCCTCTCTTTGTCATTCTTGTGCATATGTTGTGGTATATGCAGAGGAGGGTGAGCATGCTGACGAGGAGTGATCCCGAGGAGATCTCTCTTAGTAGTTAGGATGTATGATTTATGTTATTCTGCTTTATTCCGATGTATTATCGGTATATGTATACCAGCACTGATATGTGACATCGGGATTTGGGTTACGTTTATGATTTATGTTTTCCGCAGTTTATTTTTAAAGGATTTTGATTATTTCAGATTCCTACGTTTTACGTTATAGATGATGTGATGCACATTACCCTTGAGGATATGTTTTTATCTTAATTGTTATATTTTTAAAGAAATGTATGATTTTATTTATGTTTTATTATATGCGGGGTAGTGGGTGTCACAATCTTGGTTTTTTAGAAAGATAAGATAAATTCCTACCTGTTTCCTGAAGAAGTCGAGATCTGACTCAATCTCTATCTGAGTGAAATTCCTTTTTCAAGCATGAGGTGTGATATTGTTCATGAAAATTCGAATATGCAACCTTCTGCTGAAAATTTCTGGAGATTTGGTTGTTCAAAAGTATCGATCTTGGTATCGTTGGAAGGCTCAAAGAAATATCTGCAACTCTCGTGAAGAGGTCGAGAGCAAAATCGATCTCTATCTTTGTCCAAATGCACCCGTAAGATGGTGACTTGATGCCGTTCCTGACAGTCATACCTTTGTATAGCATTTGATGGCCATATATTGAGCTGATGGTATTCTAATTGGAAGAAACCGATGTCTCCTTAAAGCTGTTATCCATATAAACAAGTTTCATGAAGGCATCGAATCCTAATTCGGCCAGTAACAGGGTCAAAAAAGCATAATACGCTAAATGGTCAGAATGCTACGAGTTAAATAGCCTTGTGAATGTGCTAAGTGGATAACCAAGCACCTTAGCTCTTTTAAGAAGCGTCCATTTAAGCTAATCAAGCGTCTACTCAGAATACAGAACATTTTGATGGGTGGAGAAGTAATTTTGAATGAAGTGTTAAGATATTCAACGTCCAAGCTTGACCAGAAAATGAGGTACCCTTTTCGATAAAGTTCTGAAGCATCTAGTACTGTAATACAAGAATATAAAAGCTTCAGCAACTCTAGAAGAAGAAAGAGAAGAAAAGCGTGAATAAAGACAAAAGTACAAAAGCGGCAACAGCAAAAACTCTGAAGCTTGAAGTCAAGCGTCCGCTGCCGATAATCAAGCATCCGAAACGTCGTATTTTGAGGTACGCTCGTCCTAATGAAGTGATCTCGGTTTTGTTTGAAACATACGAGAAATATCTACCTGTTTCCTAAAGAAGTCGACATCTGACTCACTCTCTATCTGAATGAAATTCCCTTTTCAAGCATGAGGTGTGATATTGTTCATGAAAATTCGAATATGCAACCTTCTGCTGACAATTTCTGGAGATTTAGGTGTTCAAAAGATTCGATCTTGGTATCGTTGGAAGGCTCAAAAAAATATCTGCAACTCTCATGAAGAGGTCAAAAGCGAAATCGATCTCTATCTTTGTCAAATGCATCCGTAAGTTGGTGACGTGATGTCGTTCCTGACTGTCATACCTTTATATAGCATCTTATGGCCATATATTGAGCTGATGGTTTTCTAATTGGATGAAACAGAGTCAAATAAGCATAATACGCTAAATGGTCAGAATGCTACGAGTTAAATAGCCTTGTGAATGTGCCAAGTGGATAACCAAGTGCCTTAGCTCTTTTAAGAAGCGTCCATTGAAACTAATCAAGCGTCTAATCAGAATACAGAACATTATGATGGGTGGAGAAATAATTTTGAATGAATGAAGTGTTAAGATATTCAACGTCCAAGCTTGACCAGAAAATGAGGTACCCTTTTCGATAAAGTTTTGAAGCATCTAGTACTGTAATACAAGAATATAAAAGCTTCAGCAACTCAAGAAGAAGAAAGAGAAGAAATGCGTGAATAAAGACAAAAGTACAAAAGCGGCAATAACAAAAACTCTGAAGCTTGAAGTCAAGCGTCCGCTGCCAATAATCAAACGTCCGAAACGTCGTATTTTGAGGTACGCTCGTCCTAATGAAGTGATCTTGGTTTTGTTAGAAAGATAAGAGAAATACCTACCTGTTTCCTGAAGAAGTCGAGATCTGACTCAATCTCTATCTGAATGAAATTCCTTTTTCAAGCATGAGGTGTGATACTGTTCAAGAAAATTCGAATATGCAACCTTCTGCTGACAATTTCTGGAGATTTGGGTGTTCAAAAGTATCGATCTTGGTTTCGTTGGAAGGCTCAAAGAAATATCTGCAACTCTCATGAAGAGGTCAAGAGCGAAATCGATCTCTATCTTTGTCAAATGCATCCGTAAGTTGGTGACGTGATGTCGTTCCTGACTGTCATACCTTTGTATAGCATCTGATGGCCATATATTGAGCTGATGGTGTTCGAATTGGATGAAACCGATGTCTCCTTAATGCTAATATCCCTGTAAACAAGTTTCGTGAAGACCTCGAATCCTAATCCGGCCAGTAACAGTGTCAAAGAAGCATAATACACTAAATGGTCAGAATGCTACGAGTTAAACAGCCTTGTGAATGTGCCAAGTGGATAACCAAGCGCCTTAGCTCTTTTAAGAAGCGTCCATTGAAGCTAATCAAGCATCTACTCAGAATACAAAACATTATGATGGGTGGAGAAGTAATTTTGAATGAAGTATTAAGATATTCAACGTCCAAACGTTACCAGAAAATGAGGTACCCTTTTCAATAAAGTTCTGAAGCATCAAGTACTATAATATAAGAATATAAAAGCTTCATCAAATCTAGAATAAGAAAGAGAAGAAAACCGTGAATATAGACAAAAGTACAAAAGCGGCAATAGCAAAAACACTGAAGATTGAAGTCAAGCGTCCGCTGCCGATAAACAAGCGTCCGAAACGTCCTATTTTGAGGTAAGCTCGTCCTATTTGGAAGAAATATCTGCAACTCCCATGAAGAGGTCAAGACTGAAATCGATCTCTATCTTTGTCAAAATGCATCCGTAAGTTGGTGACGTGACGTCGTTCCTGACTGTCATACCTTTGTATAGCATCTGATGGCCATATATTGAGCTGATGGTTTTCTAATTGGATGAAACCGATGTCTCCTTAAAACTATTATCCATATAAACAAGTTTCTTGAAGACATCGAATCCTAATTCGGCCAGTAACAGGGTCAAAGAAGCATAATACGCTAAATGGTCTAAATGCTACGAGTTAAATAGCATTGTGGATGTGCCAAGTGGATAACCAAGCACCTTAGCTGTTTTAAGAAGCGTCCATTGAAGCTAATCAAGCATCTACTCAGAATACAGAACATTATGATGGGTGGAGAAGTAATTTTCAATGAAGTGTTAAGATATTCAATGTCCAAGCTTGACCAGAAAATGAGGTACCCTTTTCGATAAAGTTTTGAAGCATCTAGTACTGTAATACAAGAATATAAAAGCTTCAGCAACTCTAGAAGAAGAAAGAGAACTAAAGCGTGAATAAAGACAAAAGTACAAAAGCGGCAGCAGCAAAAACTCTGAAGCTTCAAGTCAAGCGTCCGCTGCCGATAATCAAGCGTCCGAAACGTCGTATTTTGAGGTACGCTCATCCTAATGAAGTGTTCTTGGTTTTGTTATAAAGATAAGAGAAATACCTACCTGTTTCCTGAAGAAGTCGAGATCTGACTCAATCTCTATTTGAGTGAAATTCCTTTTTCCAGCATGAGGTGTGATACTCTTCATGATAATTCGAATATGCAACCTTCTGCTGACAATTTCTGGAGATTTGGGTGTTCAAAAGTATCGATCTTGGTTTCGTTGAAGGCACAAAGAAATATCTGCAACTCTCATGAAGAGGTCAAGAGCGAAATCTATCTCTATCTTTGTCAAATGCATCCGTAAGTTGTGATGTGATGTCGTTCCTGACTGTCATATAGCATCTGGTGGCCATATATTGAGCTGATGGTGTTCGAATTGGATGAAACCGATGTCTCCTTAATGCTAATATCCCTATAAACAAGTTTCATGAAGACATCGAATCCTAATTCGGCCAGTAACAGTGTCAAAGAAGCATAATACGCTAAATTGTCAGAATGCTACGAGTTAAATAGCCTTGTGAATGTGCCAAGTGGATAACCAAGCGCCTTAGCTCTTTTAAGAAGAGTCCATTGAAGCTAATCAAGCGTCTACTCAGAATACAAAACATTATGACGGGTGTAGAAGTAATTTTGAATGAAGTATTAAGATATTCAACGTCCAACCGTGACCAGAAAATGAGGTACCCTTTTCAATAAAGTTCTGAAGCATCAAGTACTATAATATAAGAATATAAAAGCTTCAGCAACTCTAGAATAAGAAAGAGAAGAAAAGCGTGAATATAGACAAAAGTACAAAAGCGGCAATAGCAAAAACACTGAAGATTGAAGTCAAGCATCCGCTACCGATAAACAAGCGTCCGAAACGTCCTATTTTGAGGTAAGCTCGTCCAAATTGGAACAAATATCTGCAACTCCCATGAAGAGGTCAAGACCGAAATCGATCTCTATCTTTGTCAAAATGCATCCGTAAGTTGGTGATGTGACATCAATCCTGACTGTCATAACTTTTTATAGCATCTGATGGCCATATATTGAGTTGATGGTTTTCTAATTGGATGAAACCGATGTCTCCTTAAAACTATTATCCATATAAACAAGTTTCTTGAAGACATCGAATCCTAATTCGGCCAGTAACAGGGTCAAAGAAGCATAATACATTAAATGGTCAGAATGCTACGATGTGCCAAGTGGATAACCAAGCACCTTAGCTCTTTTAACAAGCGTCCATTGAAGCTAATCAAGCGTCTACTCAGAATACAGAACATTATGATGGGTGGAGAAGTAATTTTGAATGAAGTGTTAAGATATTCAACGTCCAAGCTTGACCAGAAAATGAGGTACCCTTTTCAATAAAGTTCTGAAGCATCCAGTACTGTAATACAAGAATGTAAAAGCTTCAGCAACTCTAGAAGAAGAAAGAGAAAAAAAGCGTGAATAAGGACAAAAGTACAAAAGCGGCAACAGCAAAAACTTTGAGGCTTGAAGTCAAGCGTCCGCTTCCGATAATCAAGCGATCGAAACGTCGCATTTTGAGGTACGCTCGTCCTAATGAAATGATCTTGGTTTTGTTAGAAAGATAAGAGAAATACCTACCTTTTTCCTGAAGAAGTCGAGATCTGACTCAATCTCTATCTGAATGAAATTCCTTTTTCAAGCATAAGGTGTGATACTGTTCATGAAAATTCGAATATGCAACCTTCTGCTGACAATTTTTGGAGATTTGGGTGTTCAAAAGTATCGATCTTGGTATCGTTGGAAGGCTCAAAGAAATATCTGCAACTCTCATGAAGAGGTCAAGAGCGAAATCGATCTCTATCTTTGCCAAAAGCATCCGTAAGTTGGTGACGTGATGTCGTTCCTGACTGCCATACCTTTGTATAGCATCTGATGGTCATATATTGAGCTGATGGTATTCTAATTGGAAGAAACCGATGTCTCCTTAAAGCTATTATCCATATAAACAAGTTTCATGAAGGCATCGAATCCTAATTCGGCCAGTAACAGGGTCAAAGAAGCATAATACGCTAAATGGTCAGAATGCTACGAGTTAAATAGCCTTGTGAATGTGCTATGTGGATAACCAAGCACCTTAGCTCTTTTAAGAAGCGTCCATTTAAGCTAATCAAGCGTCTACTCAGAATACAGAACATTATGATGGGTGGAGAAGTAATTTTGAATGAAGTATTAAGATATTCAACGTCCAAGCTTAACCAGAAAATGAGGTACCCTTTTCAATAAAGTTCTGAAGCATCAAGTACTGTAATACAAGATTTTAAAAGCTTCAGCAACTCTAAAAGTTGAAAGAGAAGAAAAGCGTGAATATATACAAAAGTACAAAAGCGACAATAGAAAAAACACTGAAAGATTGAAGTCAAGCGTCCGCTGCCGATAAACAAGCGTCCGAAATGTCGTATTTTGAGGTACGCTCGACCTAATGAAGTGATCTTGGTTTTGTTTGAAAGATAATAGAAATACCTACCTGTTTCCTGAAGAAGTCGAGATCTGACTCAATCTCTATCTGAATGAAATTCCCTTTTCAAGCATGAGGTGTGATACTGTTCATGAAAATTCGAATATGCAACCTTCTGCTGACAATTTCTGGAGATTTGGGTGTTCAAAAGTATCGATCTTGGTTTCGTTGAAGGCTCAAAGAAATATCTAGAACTCTCATGAAGAGGTCAAGAGCGAAATCTATCTCTATCTTTGTCAAATGCATCCGTAAGTTGTGACGTGATGTCGTTCCTGACTGTCATACCTTTGTATAGCATCCGGTGGCCATATATTGAGCTGATGGTGTTCGAATTGGATGAAACCGATGTCTCCTTAATGCAAATATCCCTATAAACAAGTTTCATGAAGACATCGAATCCTAATTCGGCCAGTAACAATGTCAAAGAAGCATAATACGCTAAATGGTCAGAATGCTACGAGTTAAATAGCCTTGTGAATGTGCCAAGTGGATAACCAAGCGCCTTAGCTCTTTTAAGAAGCGTCCACTGAAGCTAATCAAGCGTCTACTCAGAATACAAAACATTATGACGGGTGGAGAAGTAATTTTGAATGAAGTATTAAGATATTCAACGTCCAACCGTGACCAGAAAATGAGGTACCCTTTTCAATAAAGTTCTGAAGCATCAAGTACTATAATATAAGAATATAAAAGCTTCAGCAACTCTAGAATAAGAAAGAGAAGAAAAGCGTGAATATAGACAAAAGTACAAAAGCGACAATAGAAAAAACACTGAAGATTGAAGTCAAGCGTCCGCTGCCGATAAACAAGCGTCCGAAACGTCCTATTTTGAGGAAAGCTCGTCCAAATTAGAACAAATATCTGCAACTCCCATGAAGAGGTCAAGACCGAAATCGATCTCTATCTTTGTCAAAATGCATCCGTAAGTTTGTGACGTGACGTCATTCCTGACTGTCATACCTTTTTATAGCATCTGATGGCCGTATATTGAGTTGATGGTTTTCTAATTGGATGAAACCGATGTCTCCTTAAAACTATTATCCATATAAACAAGTCTCTTGAAGACATCGAATCCTAATTCGGCCAGTAACAGGGTCAAAGAAGCATAATACGCTAAATGGTTAGAATGCTACGAGTTAAATAGCCTTGTGAATGTGCCAAGTGGATAACCAAGCACCTTGGCACTTTTAAGAAGCGTCCATTGATGCTAATCAAGCGTCTTCTCAGAATACATAACGTTATGATGGGTGGAGAAGTAATTTTGAATGAAGTATTAAGATATTCAACATCCAAGCTTGAACAGAAAATGAGGTACCCTTTTCAATAAGGTTCTGAAGCATCAAGTACTGTAATATAAGAATATAAAAGCTTCAGCAACTCTCGAACAAGAAAGAGAATAAAAGTTTGAATATAGACAAAAGTACAAAAGCGGCAATAGCAAAAACACTGAAGATTGAAGTCAAGCGTCCGCTGCCGATAAACAAGCGTCCGAAACGTCCTATTTTGAGGTACGTTCGTCCTAATGAAGTGATCTTGGTTTTGTTAGAAAGATAAGAGAAATACCTACCTGTTTCCTGAAGAAGTCGAGATCTGACTCAATCTCTATCTGAGTGAAATTCCTTTTTCAAGCACGAGGTGTGATACTGTTCATGAAAATTCGAATATGCAACCTTCTGCTGAAAATTTCTGGAGATTTGGTTGTTCAAAAGTATCGATCTTGTTATCGTTGGAAGGCTCAAAGAAATATCTGCAACTCTCGTGAAGAGGTCAAGAGCGAAATCGATCTCTATCTTTGTCAAAATGCACCCGTAAAATGGTGACTTGATGCCGTTCTTGACTGTCATACCTTTGTAGCGTCTGATGGCCATATATTGGGCATATGGTGTTCGAATTTGATGAAACCAGTGTCTCATTACAGCTTTGTAGCATTATAAACAAGTTTCATGAAGACATCGAATCCTAATTCGGCCAGTAACAGGGTGAAAGAAGCGTAATACACTAAATGGTCGGAATGCTACAAGTCAAATAGACTTGGGAATGTGCAAAGCGGATAACCAAGTGCCTTAGCTCTTTTAAGAATCGTCCAGTGAAGCTAATCAGGCGTATTCTTAGAATATAGAACATTATGATTGGTGGAGAAGTAATTTTGAATGAAGTGTTAAGATATTCAACGTCCAAGCTTGACCAGAAAATGAGGTACCCTTTTCAATAAAGTTCTGAAGCATCAAGTACTGTAATACAAGAATGTAAAAGCTTCAGCAACTCTAGAAGAAGAAAGAGAAGAAAAGCGTGAATAAAGACAAAAGTACAAAAGCGGCAACAGCAAAAACTCTGAAGCTTGAAGTCAAGCGTCCGCTTCCGATAATCAAGCGATCGAAACGTCGTATTTTGAGGTACGCTCGTCCTAATGAAATGATCTTGGTTTTTTTAGAAAGATAAGATAAATATCTACCTGTTTCCTTAAGAAGTCGAGATCTGACATAATCTCTATATGAGTGAAATTCCTTTTTCAAGCATGAGGTGTGATACTGTTCATGAAAATTCGAATATGCAACCTTCTGCTGAAAATTTATGGAGATTTGGGAGTTCAAAAGTATCGATCTTGGTATCGTTGGAAGGCTCAAAGAAATATCTGCAACTCTCATGAAGAGGTCAAGACCGAAATCGAATCTCTATCTATGTCAAAATGCATCCGCAAGTTGGTGACGTGACGTCGTTACTGACTGTCATACCTTTGTATAGCATCTGATGGCCATATATTGAGTTGATGATTTTCTAATTGGATGAAACCGATGTCTCCGTAAAGCTATTATCCATATAAACAAGTTTCATGAAGACATCGAATCCTAATTCGGCCAGTAACAGGGTCAAAGAAGCATAATATGCTAAATGGTCAAAATGCTACGAGTTAAATAGACTTGTGAATGTGCAAAGCGGATAACCAAGTGCCTTAGCTCTTTTAAGAAGCATCCAGTGAAGCTAATCAGGCGTATTCTTAGAATATAGAACATTATGTTGGGTGGAGAAGTAATTTTGAATGAAGTGTTATGATATTCAACGTCCAAGCTTGACCAGAAAATGAGGTACCCTTTTCAATAAAGTTCTGAAGCATCAAGTACTGTAATATAAGAATATAAAAGCTTCAGCAACTCTAGAAGAAGAAAGAGAAGAAATGCGTGAATAGAGACAAAAGTACAAAAGCGGCAATAGCAAAAACACTGAAAATTGAAGTCAAGCGTCCGCTTCCGATAATCAAGCGATCGAAACGTCGTATTTTGAGGTACGCTCGTCCTAATGAAGTGATCTTGGTTTTTTTAGAAAGATAAGATAAATTCCTACCTGTTTCCTGAAGAAGTCGAGATCTGACTCAATCTCTATCTGAGTGAAATTCCTTTTTCAAGCATGAGGTGTGATACTGTTCATGAAAATTCGAATATGCAACCTTCTGTTGAAAATTTCTGAAGATTTGGGGGTTAAAAAATATCGATATTGGTATCGTTGGAAGGCTCAAAGAAATATCTGCAACTCTCATGAAGAGGTCAAGACCGAAATCGATCTCTATCTATGTCAAAATGCATCCGCAAGTTGGTGACGTGACGTCGTTACTGACTGTCATACCTTTGTATAGCATCTGATGGCCATATATTGAGCTGATGGTTTTCTAATTGGATGAAACCGATGTCTCCGTAAAGCTATTATCCATATAAACAAGTTTCATGAAGACATCGAATCCTAATTCGGCCAGTAACAGGGTCAAAGAAGCATAATATGCTAAATGGTCAAAATGCTACGAGTTAAATAGACTTGTGAATGTGCAAAGCGGATAACCAAGTGCCTTAGCTCTTTTAAGAAGCATCCAGTGAAGCTAATCAGGCGTATTCTTAGAATATAGAACATTATGTTGGGTGGAGAAGTAATTTTGAATGAAGTGTTATGATATTCAACGTCCAAGCTTGACCAGAAAATGAGGTACCCTTTTCAATAAAGTTTTGAAGCATCAAGTACTGTAATATAAGAATATAAAAGCTTCATCAACTCTAGAAGAAGAAAGAGAAGAAATGCGTGAATATAGACAAAAGTACAAAAGCGGCAATAGCAAAAACACTGAAAATTGAAATCAAGCGTCCGCTGCCGATAAACAAGCGTCCGAAACGTCGTATTTTGAGGTACGCTCGTCCTAATGAAGTGATCTTTGTAACACCCCGAATTTCACCTTATATTAATACATATTATTATGTATTATTCTTGACCAATATATGTGGTTATGCTCGTCTATGAGGTTTAGATTCATAGTTGGGGTAGTTTAGCCTTAAGGAATGGTCAATGCATTCAAGTCCAAAAACCTATTTTACGGTTTTGTTCATATCTTGAGTTCTAGACATCCGATTGAGGTGATCTTGGATGCGTTGGAAAGCTTAGAGAATTATCTACAAGTCTTATTTCAAGTGTTAAGGCCAAATTCGGCTTCTAAAGTTTCGCGTCGCGAGGATACATTCGCCTCGCGAATCTGACAGCCAGATTTTTGCAGCTCTCTGGTTCGCCTCGCGAAAGGCTACTCGCCTCGCGAATCTATGCGCACCAGAATCGTGTTTTTGGGCTTCTAATCAGCCCATAATGACCCTAACTCATATTTATACCCTAAGACTCGACCTAAACATATTTTCTAAGTCGAAAAACTCTCAGAAACTGCCTCTTCCTCTCCAAACAAGGATTTCTAAACCCTTTCCAAGGATCCTTGAAGGAGATTGCACCATTGTTCATCGTTCTTCGTCTCCTTCGCTTGAAGAGCATCACTGCCATCACAAGCCCTCTTCCTAGTTGCTGCTCTTGAACCTTTTGGGGCTGTGATCGTGAAGTCAAGCGTCATAAGATCGGGCATTCGTGTAGACGCAACCTTTTCCGGACCTTTTTCCTTCCTTTGTGCATTGTAATCGTCATACCAGGTATGGGGGGAAGAAATAGATCATGAGTATGTGGGTTTTGGGATAGGTTAAGATGAAGGGGTTAACCCATGACCCCTATATGTGTGTCTATATGCATTGTAAATGCCTATGTGTATGCTATGAGTGTAATTATGTGTATGTTATGTATATGCTATGTATATGCCTATGTGAATATTGTATAAATATATATGTTTATGGTTCTATGATTATGATTATAGGTGTTTGTCTTGATGATATGATTGAAATATTATGATGTGCGATGAATAGTATGAATATTGATACGATATGCATTGATGAGATTTTATAATGTGCATTGATAATGATGACTTGATGATGACGTGTGTTACAATGAAGAAAATAAGATTAGTAAAAGAACATAGCTTTAGGATGTTTGGCACCCCATAATGAATGAGTTGCTATGAGAGGTGAGATTGATAATATTGGCTTTGTCTTGGAAATCCATAGGAATGATCCTTGAGAGATGGGATGATAGGCATAGGGATAACTTAGAGAAATTCTTAAGATTCCCACATCTGTCATGATTCGCCTGGCGAATAGCCATTCGCTAGGCGAGACAGAGCGACCATTTGTGGTCTGACGTAATTCGCCTAGCGGATTGTATTCCGCGAGGCGAATGAGAGAACCAGATATTGGGGCTCTCGGGCTCGCCTCGCGAGCCAGGATTCGCCTAGCGAATCTAAGAACCTGTTTAGGAGCTCTCGGGCTCGCCTCGCGAGCCACAATTCGCCTAGCGAATCTGGGTTTCTCACCCAGATTCTGTTGTGAAGGGATAATGGTTAGGGTAATGGGAAAAAGACTATGAGGTCATAATTCAAGGTTGATAATATAGAAAAGAACGTTAATAAATATATGACTTGAGGTTTAAATATTAGGATTAAGTTATAATCTTAATAAGATATGAATTGAGGATTAGATATTAAGATTAAGTTATAATCTTATTAAATATATGACTTGAGGTTTAAATATTAAGATTAAGTTATAATCTTATTAAAATATGAATTGAGGTTTAGATAATAAGATTAAGTATAATACTTAACAGAGATAATGTTAAGTTAAGACTTAACAAAGAGAACAATTAATAAGACGATGATGTTATTGGTAACGATGTACTGTTACCGATGTTGTTGGTTAAATCATTCTTGATGCTTATTGGTCAAGTTTGATGTTGATAAATCATCTTTGATGCTTGTTGGTCAAAGTTGATAGCCATGTAATGGTATGATGGTGGATGGTTGGACATGTGTTTGCATGTTGTTGAGCATAGCATGCATCATACGTTGACGTTGATATGTTGGGTGGAAAGCAAATGATGAATCGCGATAGTGGAGGCCACGATGGGTGTTATCCCGGCCTTGCGGGTACGTTGGGTATGGAAGTTCCAGGTGACATAGGCTAGCTACCTATTGTCGGAGTGACCTAAAGAATAAGCTTGAGTACCCTGACTAGCCACTATACGTTATCAGGATTAGTGAGAGTGTTCGGGGATGGCCCATGGTCTGGCATATCATCCACGTTGATAACCGGACATGTACTCCTAATCATCTTTCCAGAGTTAGAGTTGTTGGCCACATGCATACGGAGTAGTGATGTTGCATTCGCATTAACATGCGTCCTTGATATATATTGATTATATCTGTGTTGATTGATGTATGTTGTATGCCATCTTAATTACTATTCCATTCCGTTTACATATATTCATGATTGTGTTTCTTACCCCTCTCTTTGTCATTCTTGTGCATATGTTGTGGTATATGCAGAGGAGGGTGAGCATGCTGACGAGGAGTGATCCCGAGGAGATCTCTCTTAGTAGTTAGGATGTATGATTTATGTTATTCTTCTTTATTCCGATGTATTATCGGTATATGTATACCAGCTCTGATATGTGACATCGGGATTTGGGTTACGTTTATGATTTATGTTTTCCGCAGTTTGTTTTTAAAGGATTTTGATTATTTCAGATTCCTACGTTTTACGTTATAGATGATGTGATGCACATTACCCTTGAGGATATGTTTTTATCTTAATTGTTATATTTTTAAAGAAATGTATGATTTTATTTATGTTTTATTATATGCGGGGTAGTGGGTGTCACATTTAGTGGTATCAGAGCCGGTCTGTCCTACAGGCCGGGGTATGTGTCTGTTGTGTCTCTTCTGTGTACTCTGCAGAAGTGTTTTGAACTTGTGTGACTGTTTTATTATGCCTTTTTTAAAAATTTCTCTAGTAGGATTTAACCAATTTTGAATTGGTTAAGATCGCTGAGTGATAGAACTATGGGGTCGTGGCAGGGAGCTGTCCGAACCATTGATAGTGAACTTTAACCTGTTTTATTGTTACCTAAGAGTATGTATGACTTTAGATGCCGATCAATATTATCCTCCTAGAATGTCATTCTTGGTGATGTGTTACAAGAAGAAAGATGGTAGCATGAAGTTGTGTGTCAATTATTGACAACTGGACAAGGTGACCCTTAAGAATAGATACTCACTTCCTAGGATTGATGACTTTATGGACTAGCTAGTGGGAGCTTGCATCTTTTCTAAGATAGATTTGAGGTCTTTAGTGATCATAAGAATTTGAAATACTTATTTGACCAAAAAGAGTTAAATATGAGGCAACGTAGGTGGATGGAGTTTCTTAAGGATTATAATTTTGATTTGAGCTGCCACCTTGGAAAAGCCAACGTAGTGGTTGATGCCTTAAGTAGAAGACCTTGGATATATCATCTTTAATGTTTAGAGAAAGAGATTTGATAGAAGGAGTTAAGAGACTTGAGCTTGGCTTGGGAAGTTACCCCTAAGAGCATTAGATTTGGAACTTTAAAGATTATCAATAGCTTAATGACTAGATTAGGAGAAGGTGTAAGTTGTCCCTTGATTAGGAGAAGGTGTAAGTTGTCCCTTAGTTATTTTGTGAAGTGTATTAAAGCCTCAGTTACTACATTAGGAATGTTAGATTTCTTAGTTTATGCCTTGTAAGAATCTTTTAGAAAAGAAGGAGAGTTACAAGCTTAAGTGAGATTGTTGAGCTATTATATATATAAATCTGGATGAGTTGTTGTCCTAATACGAGATAGAGTAGAATAAGGCTTAGATGAGTTGGATTATTAAAAAAAAAGGACGAAGTTAAGAATGAATAGACGAGTGGCTTAATGGTTTATGCGTAGAGTTTTTCTAGTTGATAGTGATTTGGAATGCGTAGTGATGGTTAAGTTGGGATCTAGTTTACATTGTAGGTTGAAGCATTGTTGGATTAGAGACAAGAGTATGGATGATCTAAGAATCATAATTATTAGGCAAACCTTGAATGGATGAGTAGATAGTTGTGATAACCTTTTAGTAAGGAAAAGGAATTAAGATTGATGATTTATGTATCATGTGGAGTCGATGGAAGTGTTTTAGGAAGGTTCTTTAGTAAGGTCATAAGAGTGAATATGTAACGTGGAGATTCCTAACCAGTGACTAATGTTAAGTTCTTTACCAAGGAAAAGAAATCATGTCTAAAGTAGGGGAAGAAAGGTTAAAATAGATGATGTGTTATTGGTGCGTTAGTTCCCTAAGTATTCCCTAAGAGTATTCTTAGTTTATTAGGAATCAAGTTGATCCTTATAGCGTCTTGCAGAATGTCCTCCCTAAGCCAATGATTTATCGAAATAGTGATAGGAATTACTTTAAAGGCAAATTATCCGGTCTAGTGCATCGGTAGTTTCTTAAGGCATCCTTGCTTTTATTAGAAGAGAGTTGGTAAGTAGCATTAGATCGCATGTAAGTATCGTTAGCCTTATATAATGGAAATAGAGAATAAACACCTTTCTCTAGAATAGATGATGTCTTGAGACATTATAGATTAAAAAAAAATTGTGTGGAACCCTTGAGGATAGTTTTGCAAACTCTTTAGGAAGAACTTTTGTATGCTAAGTTATCTAGTGATCGATCTGAATAAGTAAGTTGTGGGACGCCTCGTTTTAAGGAGAGTCATAATAGGCAGGAAGTGTAAAGGGTGGTAATCGGGATCATGAGTTCTTGAGAAAGGTTCTTAGTTAAAAGGGAGAGTTAATCTCAACCTTGCGTAGTTCTACCCCATCTTAGTACATCTTGACAATATGTTAAGATTGGAGTTGTAGTGGTACAACCTAGGAGGTTAGCAACATGTGCCCTTAAGTTTGAATTCTTGGGAGCTTTAGGGACATTGTCGTTAAGAAACCCAATAGAGAATTTCTTGTGACACTGATGGAGTTTGAAGTACTAGTACGACCCAATGGAGTGGGATGTGTCGTAGAATAGGCAAGTGGCTGTCGTGTAAGATCATAAATTTTAAATCAAATGAGAAAACCGACGTAGTGATTGATACCTAACTAGAAGTTCATTGCTTGTGTTCACCATAATGGTTAGTGAGACCAATTGATTGAGGATTTTAGGGATGTGATTAAAACATGGGATGTGACAATTATGAATATTAGATTAGGAAAGTAGAAGGCCATTGGTGCATTTGCAAAGTTTTGAGGAATCAAGTTATATTTTAATTTCTAGAGTGCTCTAGAACTTAAGAAGCCTAGTGGGAATTGACATAATCATGAGGACAGTTGGACAGTTAGATAAAAGGTCCACGTCCATATTTGTTTGCTTGAGGTCAGTAGAAATTTCGAGGACGAAATTTTTATAAGGGGGTGGAATTGTAACACCCCGAATTTCACCTTATATTAATACATATTATTATGTATTATTCTTGACCAATATATGTGGTTATGCTCGTCTATGAGGTTTAGATTCATAGTTGGGGTAGTTTAGCCTTAAGGAATGGTCAATGCATTCAAGTCCAAGAAACCTATTTTACGGTTTTGTTCATATCTTGAGTTCTAGACATCCGATTGAGGTGATCTTGGATGCGTTGGAAAGCTTAGAGAATTATCTACAAGTCTTATTTCAGGTGTTAAGGCCAAATTCGGCTTCTAAAGTTTTGCATTGCGAGGATACATTCGCCTCGCGAATCTGACAGCCAGATTTTTGCAGCTCTCTGGTTCGCCTCGCGAAAGGCTACTCGCCTCGCGAATCTGCGCGCACCAGAATCGTGTTTTTGGGCTTCTAATCAGCCCATAATGACCCTAACTCATATTTATACCCTAAGACTCGACCTAAACCTATTTTCTAAGTCGAAAAACTCTCAGAAACTGCCTCTTCCTCTCCAAACAAGGATTTCTAAACCCTTTCCAAGGATCCTTGAAGGAGATTGCACCATTGTTCATCGTTCTTCGTCTCCTTCGCTTGAAGAGCATCACTGCCATCACAAGCCCTCTTCCTAGTTGCTGCTCTTGAACCTTTTGGGGCTGTGATCGTGAAGTCAAGCGTCGTAAGATCGGGCATTCGTGTAGACGCAACCTTTTCCGGACCTTTTTCCTTCCTTTGTGCATTGTAATCGTCATACCAGGTATGGGGGGAAGAAATAGATCATGAGTATGTGGGTTTTGGGATAGGTTAAGATGAAGGGGTTAACCCATGACCCCTATATGTGTGTCTATATGCATTGTAAATGCCTATGTGTATGCTATGAGTGTAATTATGTGTATGTTATGTATATGCCATGTATATGCCTATGTGAATATTGTATAAATATATATATGTTTATGGTTCTATGATTATGATTATAGGCGTTTGTCTTGATGATATGATTGAAATATTATGATGTGCGATGAGTAGTATGAATATAGATACGATATGCATTGATGAGATTTTATAATGTGCATTGATAATGATGACTTGATGATGATGTGCGTTACAATGAAGAAAATAAGATTAGTAAAAGAACATAGCTTTAGGATGTTTGGCACCCCATAATGAATGAGTTGTTATGAGAGGTGAGATTGATAATATTGGATTAGTCTTGGAAATCCATAGGAATGATCCTTGAGAGATGGGATGATAGGCATAGGGATAACTTAGAGAAATTCTTAAGATTCCCACATCTGTCATGATTCGCCTGGCGAATAGCCATTCGCTAGGCGAGACAGAGAGACCATTTGTGGTCTGACGTAATTCGCCTAGCGGATTGTATTCCGCGAGGCGAATGAGAGAACCAGATATTGGGGCTCTCGGGCTCGCCTCGCGAGCCAGGATTCGCCTAGCGAATCTGAGAACCTGTTTAGGAGCTCTCGGGCTTGCCTCGCGAGCCACAATTCGCCTAGCGAATCTGGGTTTCTCACCCAGATTCTGTTGTGAAGGGATAATGGTTAGGGTAATGGGAAAAAGACTATGAGGTCATAATTCAAGGTTGATAATATAGAAAAGAACGTTAATAAATATATGACTTGAGGTTTAAATATTAGGATTAAGTTATAATCTTAATAAGATATGAATTGAGGATTAGATATTAAGATTAAGTTATAATCTTAATAAATATATGACTTGCGGTTTAAATATTAAGATTAAGTTATAATCTTATTAAAATATGAATTGAGGTTTAGATAATAAGATTAACAGAGATAATGTTAAGTTAAGACTTAACAAAGAGAACAATTAATAAGACGATGATGTTATTGGTAACGATGTACTGTTACCGATGTTGTTGGTTAAATCATTCTTGATGCTTATTGGTCAAGTATGATGTTGATAAATCATCTTTGATGCTTGTTGGTCAAAGTTGATAGCCATGTAATGGTATGATGGTGGATGGTTGGACATGTGTTTGCATGTTGTTGAGCATAGCATGCATCATACGTTGACGTTGATATGTTGGGTGGAAAGCTAACGATGAATCGCGATAGTGGAGGCCACGATGGGTGTTATCCCGGCCTTGCGGGTACGTTGGGTATGGAAGTTCCAGGTGACATAGGCTAGCTACCTATTGTCGGAGTGACCTAAAGAATAAGCTTGAGTACCCTGACTAGCCACTATACGTTATCAGGATTAGTGAGTGTTCGGGGATGGCCCATGGTCTGGCATATCATCCACGTTGATAACCGGACATGTACTCCTAATCGTCTTTCCAGAGTTAGAGTTGTTGGCCACATGCATATGGAGTAGTGATGTTGCATTCGCATTAACATGCGTCCTTGATATATATTGATTATATCTGTGTTGATTGATGTATGTTGTATGCCATCTTAATTACTATTCCATTCCGTTTACATATATTCATGATTGTGTTTCTTACCCCTCTCTTTGTCATTCTTGTGCATATGTTGTGGTATATGCAGAGGAGGGTGAGCATGCTGACGAGGAGTGATCCCGAGGAGATCTCTCTTAGTAGTTAGGATGTATGATTTATGTTATTCTGCTTTATTCCGATGTATTATCGGTATATGTATACCAGCACTGATATGTGACATCGGGATTTGGGTTACGTTTATGATTTATGTTTTCCGCAGTTTATTTTTAAAGGATTTTGATTATTTCAGATTCCTACGTTTTACGTTATAGATGATGTGATGCACATTACCCTTGAGGATATGTTTTTATCTTAATTGTTATATTTTTAAAGAAATGTATATTTTATTTATGTTTTATTATATGCGGGGTAGTGGGTGTCACAATCTTGGTTTTTTAGAAAGATAAGATAAATTCCTACCTGTTTCCTGAAGAAGTCGAGATCTGACTCAATCTCTATCTGAGTGAAATTCCTTTTTCAAGCATGAGGTGTGATATTGTTCATGAAAATTCGAATATGCAACCTTCTGCTGAAAATTTCTGGAGATTTGGTTGTTCAAAAGTATCGATCTTGGTATCGTTGGAAGGCTCAAAGAAATATCTGCAACTCTCGTGAAGAGGTCGAGAGCAAAATCGATCTCTATCTTTGTCCAAATGCACCCGTAAGATGGTGACTTGATGCCGTTCCTGACAGTCATACCTTTGTATAGCATTTGATGGCCATATATTGAGCTGATGGTATTCTAATTGGAAGAAACCGATGTCTCCTTAAAGCTATTATCCATATAAACAAGTTTCATGAAGGCATCGAATCCTAATTCGGCCAGTAACAGGGTCAAAAAAGCATAATACGCTAAATGGTCAGAATGCTACGAGTTAAATAGCCTTGTGAATGTGCTAAGTGGATAACCAAGCACCTTAGCTCTTTTAAGAAGCGTCCATTTAAGCTAATCAAGCGTCTACTCAGAATACAGAACATTATGATGGGTGGAGAAGTAATTTTGAATGAAGTGCTAAGATATTCAACGTCCAAGCTTGACCAGAAAATGAGGTACCCTTTTCGATAAAGTTCTGAAGCATCAAGTACTGTAATACAAGAATATAAAAGCTTCAGCAACTCTAGAAGAAGAAAGAGAAGAAAAGCGTGAATAAAGACAAAAGTACAAAAGCGGCAACAGCAAAAACTCTGAAGCTTGAAGTCAAGCGTCCGCTGCCGATAATCAAGCATCCGAAACATCGTATTTCGAGGTACGCTCGTCCTAATGAAGTGATCTCGGTTTTGTTTGAAACATACGAGAAATACCTACCTGTTTCCTAAAGAAGTCGACATCTGACTCACTCTCTATCTGAATGAAATTCCCTTTTCAAGCATGAGGTGTGATATTGTTCATGAAAATTCGAATATGCAACCTTCTGCTGACAATTTCTGGAGATTTAGGTGTTCAAAAGATTCGATCTTGGTATCGTTGGAAGGCTCAAAAAAATATCTGCAACTCTCATGAAGAGGTCAAGAGCGAAATCGATCTCTATCTTTGTCAAATGCATCCGTAAGTTGGTGACGTGATGTCGTTCCTGACTGTCATACCTTTATATAGCATCTTATGGCCATATATTGAGCTGATGGTTTTCTAATTGGATGAAACAGAGTCAAATAAGCATAATACGCTAAATGGTCAGAATGCTACGAGTTAAATAGCCTTGTGAATGTGCCAAGTGGATAACCAAGTGCCTTAGCTCTTTTAAGAAGCGTCCATTGAAACTAATCAAGCGTCTAATCAGAATACAGAACATTATGATGGGTGGAGAAATAATTTTGAATGAATGAAGTGTTAAGATATTCAACGTCCAAGCTTGGCCAGACAATGAGGTACCCTTTTCGATAAAGTTCTGAAGCATCTAGTACTGTAATACAAGAATATAAAAGCTTCAGCAACTCAAGAAGAAGAAAGAGAAGAAAAGCGTGAATAAAGACAAAAGTACAAAAGCGGCAATAACAAAAACTCTGAAGCTTGAAGTCAAGCGTCCGCTGTCGATAATCAAACGTCCGAAACGTCGTATTTTGAGGTACGTTCGTCCTAATGAAGTGATCTTGGTTTTGTTAGAAAGATAAGAGAAATACCTACCTGTTTCCTGAAGAAGTCGAGATCTGACTCAATCTCTATCTGAATGAAATTCCTTTTTCAAGCATGAGGTGTGATACTGTTCAAGAAAATTCGAATATGCAACCTTCTGCTGACAATTTCTGGAGATTTGGGTGTTCAAAAGTATCGATCTTGGTTTCGTTGGAAGGCTCAAAGAAATATCTGCAACTCTCATGAAGAGGTCAAGAGCGAAATCGATCTCTATCTTTGTCAAATGCAACCGTAAGTTGGTGACGTGATGTCGTTCCTGACTGTCATACCTTTGTATAGCATCTGATGGCCATATATTGAGCTGATGGTGTTTGAATTGGATGAAACCGATGTCTCCTTAATGCTAATATCCCTGTAAACAAGTTTCGTGAAGACCTCGAATCCTAATCCGGCCAGTAACAGTGTCAAAGAAGCATAATACACTAAATGGTCAGAATGCTACGAGTTAAACAGCCTTGTGAATGTGCCAAGTGGATAACCAAGCGCCTTAGCTCTTTTAAGAAGCGTCCATTGAAGCTAATCAAGCATCTACTCAGAATACAAAACATTATGATGGGTGGAGAAGTAATTTTGAATGAAGTATTAAGATATTCAACGTCCAAACGTTACCAGAAAATGAGGTACCCTTTTCAATAAAGTTCTGAAGCATCAAGTACTATAATATAAGAATATAAAAGATTCAGCAACTCTAGAATAAGAAAGAGAAGAAAAGCGTGAATATAGACAAAAGTACAAAAGCGGCAATAGCAAAAACACTAAAGATTGAAGTCAAGCGTCCGCTGCCGATAAACAAGCGTCCGAAACGTCCTATTTTGAGGTAAGCTCGTCCTATTTGGAAGAAATATCTACAACTCCCATGAAGAGGTCAAGACTGAAATCGATCTCTATCTTTGTCAAAATGCATCCGTAAGTTGGTGACGAGACGTCGTTCCTGACTGTCATACCTTTGTATAGCATCTGATGGCCATATATTGAGCTGATGGTTTTCTAATTGGATGAAACCGATGTCTCCTTAAAACTATTATCCATATAAACAAGTTTCTTGAAGACATCGAATCCTAATTCGGCCAGTAACAGGGTCAAAGAAGCATAATACGCTAAATGGTCTAAATGCTACGAGTTAAATAGCATTGTGAATGTGCCAAGTGGATAACCAAGCACCTTAGCTCTTTTAAGAAGCGTCCATTGAAGCTAATCAAGCGTCTACTCAGAATACAGAACATTATGATGGGTGGAGAAGTAATTTTCAATGAAGTGTTAAGATATTCAATGTCCAAGCTTGACCAGAAAATGAGGTACCCTTTTCGATAAAGTTTTGAAGCATCTAGTACTGTAATACAAGAATATAAAAGCTTCAGCAACTCAAGAAGAAGAAAGAGAAGAAATGCGTGAATAAAGACAAAAGTACAAAAGCGGCAATAACAAAAACTCTGAAGCTTGAAGTCAAGCATCCACTGCCGATAATCAAACGTCCGAAACGTCGTATTTTTGAGGTACGCTCGTCCTAATGAAGTGATCTTGTTTTTGTTAAAAAGATAAGAGAAATACCTACCTGTTTCCTGAAGAAGTCGAGATCTGACTCAATCTCTATCTGAATGAAATTCCTTTTTCAAGCATGAGGTGTGATACTGTTCAAGAAAATTCGAATATGCAACCTTCTGCTGACAATTTCTGTAGATTTGTGTGTTCAAAAGTATCGATCTTTGTATCGTTAGAGGGCTCAAAGAAATATCTGCAACTCTCGTGAAGAGGTCAAGAGCGAAATCGATCTCTATCTTTGTCAAAATGCATCCGTAAGTTGGTGACGTGATGTCGTTCCTGACTGTCATAACTTTGTATAGCATCTGACGGCCATATATTGAGCTGATGGTTTTCTAATTGAATGAAACCGATGTCTCCTTGAAGCTATTATCCATCTAAACAAGTTTCATGAAGACATTGAATCCTAATTCGGCCAGTAACAGGGTCATAGAAGCATAATACGCTAAATGGTCAGAATGCTACGAATTAAATAGCCTTGTGAATGTGCCAAGTGGATAACCAAGCACCTTAGCTCTTTTAAGAAGCGTCCATTGAAGCTAATCAAGCGTCTACCCAGAATACAGAACATTATGATTGGTGGAGAAGTAATTTTGAATGAAGTGTTAAGATATTAAACATCCAAGCTTGACCAGAAAATGAGGTACCCTTTTAAATAAAGTTCTGAAGCATCTAGTACTTTAATACAAGAATATAAAAGCTTCAGCAACTCTAGAAGAAGAAAGAGAACTAAAGCGTGAATAAAGACAAAAGTACAAAAGCGGCAGCAGCAAAAACTCTGAAGCTTCAAGTCAAGCGTCCGCTGCCGATAATCAAGCGTCCGAAACGTCGTATTTTGAGGTACGCTCATCCTAATGAAGTGTTCTTGGTTTTGTTAGAAAGATAAGAGAAATACCTACCTGTTTCCTGAAGAAGTCGAGATCTGACTCAATCTCTATTTGAGTGAAATTCCTTTTTCCAGCATGAGGTGTGATACTCTTCATGATAATTCGAATATGCAACCTTCTGCTGACAATTTCTGGAGATTTGGGTGTTCAAAAGTATCGATCTTGGTTTCGTTGAAGGCTCAAAGAAATATCTGCAACTCTCATGAAGAGGTCGAGAGCGAAATCTATCTCTATCTTTGTCAAATGCATCCGTAAGTTGTGATGTGATGTCGTTCCTGACTGTCATATAGCATCTGGTGGCCATATATTGAGCTGATGGTGTTCGAATTGGATGAAACCGATGTCTCCTTAATGCTAATATCCCTATAAACGAGTTTCATGAAGACATCGAATCCTAATTCGGCCAGTAACAGTGTCAAAGAAGCATAATACGCTAAATTGTCAGAATGCTACGAGTTAAATAGCCTTGTGAATGTGCCAAGTGGATAACCAAGCGCCTTAGCTCTTTTAAGAAGAGTCCATTGAAGCTAATCAAGCGTCTACTCAGAATACAAAACATTATGACGGGTGTAGAAGTAATTTTGAATGAAGTATTAAGATATTCAACGTCCAACCGTGACCAGAAAATGAGGTACCCTTTTCAATAAAGTTCTGAAGCATCAAGTACTATAATATAAGAATATAAAAGCTTCAGCAACTCTAGAATAAGAAAGAGAAGAAAAGCGTGAATATAGACAAAAGTACAAAAGCGGCAATAGCAAAAACACTGAAGATTGAAGTCAAGCATCCGCTACCGATAAACAAGCGTCCGAAACGTCCTATTTTGAGGTAAGCTCGTCCAAATTGGAACAAATATCTGCAACTCCCATGAAGAGGTCAATACCGAAATCGATCTCTATCTTTGTCAAAATGCATCCGTAAGTTGGTGATGTGACATCAATCCTGACTGTCATAACTTTTTATAGCATCTGATGGCCATATATTGAGTTGATGGTTTTCTAATTGGATGAAACCGATGTCTCCTTAAAACTATTATCCATATAAACAAGTTTCTTGAAGACATCGAATCCTAATTCGGCCAGTAACAGGGTCAAAGAAGCATAATACATTAAATGGTCAGAATGCTACGATGTGCCAAGTGGATAACCAAGCACCTTAGCTCTTTTAACAAGCGTCCATTGAAGCTAATCAAGCGTCTACTCAGAATACAGAACATTATGATGGGTGGAGAAGTAATTTTGAATGAAGTGTTAAGATATTCAACGTCCAAGCTTGACCAGAAAATGAGGTACCCTTTTCAATAAAGTTCTGAAGCATCTAGTACTTTAATACAAGAATATAAAAGCTTCAGCAACTCTAGAAGAAGAAAGAGAACTAAAGCTTGAAGTCAAGCGTCCGCTTCCGATAATCAAGCGATCGAAACGTCGCATTTTGAGGTACGCTCGTCCTAATGAAATGATCTTGGTTTTGTTAGAAAGATAAGAGAAATACCTACCTTTTTCCTGAAGAAGTCGAGATCTGACTCAATCTCTATCTGAATGAAATTCCTTTTTCAAGCATAAGGTGTGATACTGTTCATGAAAATTCGAATATGCAACCTTCTGCTGACAATTTTTGGAGATTTGGGTGTTCAAAAGTATCGATCTTGGTATCGTTGGAAGGCTCAAAGAAATATCTGCAACTCTCATGAAGAGGTCAAGAGCGAAATCGATCTCTATCTTTGCCAAAAGCATCCGTAAGTTGGTGACGTGATGTCGTTCCTGACTGCCATACCTTTGTATAGCATCTGATGGTCATATATTGAGCTGATGGTATTCTAATTGGAAGAAACCGATGTCTCCTTAAAGCTATTATCCATATAAACAAGTTTCATGAAGGCATCGAATCCTAATTCGGCCAGTA
Source organism: Ammopiptanthus mongolicus (assembly GCA_039655645.1). Classification (NCBI taxonomy): domain Eukaryota; kingdom Viridiplantae; phylum Streptophyta; class Magnoliopsida; order Fabales; family Fabaceae; genus Ammopiptanthus; species Ammopiptanthus mongolicus. Next base: position 62,106,245 of record CM077346.1, on the reverse strand, counting down.
ACAGGGTCAAAGAAGCATAATACGCTAAATGGTCAGAATGCTACGAGTTAAATAGCCTTGTGAATGTGCTATGTGGATAACCAAGCACCTTAGCTCTTTTAAGAAGCGTCCATTTAAGCTAATCAAGCGTCTACTCAGAATACAGAACATTATGATGGGTGGAGAAGTAATTTTGAATGAAGTATTAAGATATTCAACGTCCAAGCTTAACCAGAAAATGAGGTACCCTTTTCAATAAAGTTCTGAAGCATCAAGTACTGTAATACAAGATTTTAAAAGCTTCAGCAACTCTAAAAGTTGAAAGAGAAGAAAAGCGTGAATATATACAAAAGTACAAAAGCGACAATAGAAAAAACACTGAAGATTGAAGTCAAGCGTCCGCTGCCGATAAACAAGCGTCCGAAATGTCGTATTTTGAGGTACGCTCGACCTAATGAAGTGATCTTGGTTTTGTTTGAAAGATAAGAGAAATACCTACCTGTTTCCTGAAGAAGTCGAGATCTGACTCAATCTCTATCTGAATGAAATTCCCTTTTCAAGCATGAGGTGTGATACTGTTCATGAAAATTCGAATATGCAACCTTCTGCTGACAATTTCTGGAGATTTGGGTGTTCAAAAGTATCGATCTTGGTTTCGTTGAAGGCTCAAAGAAATATCTAGAACTCTCATGAAGAGGTCAAGAGCGAAATCTATCTCTATCTTTGTCAAATGCATCCGTAAGTTGTGATGTCGTTCCTGACTGTCATACCTTTGTATAGCATCCGGTGGCCATATATTGAGCTGATGGTGTTCGAATTGGATGAAACCGATGTCTCCTTAATGCTAATATCCCTATAAACAAGTTTCATGAAGACATCGAATCCTAATTCGGCCAGTAACAATGTCAAAGAAGCATAATACGCTAAATGGTCAGAATGCTACGAGTTAAATAGCCTTGTGAATGTGCCAAGTGGATAACCAAGCGCCTTAGCTCTTTTAAGAAGCGTCCACTGAAGCTAATCAAGCGTCTACTCAGAATACAAAACATTATGACGGGTGGAGAAGTAATTTTGAATGAAGTATTAAGATATTCAACGTCCAACCGTGACCAGAAAATGAGGTACCCTTTTCAATAAAGTTCTGAAGCATCAAGTACTATAATATAAGAATATAAAAGCTTCAGCAACTCTAGAATAAGAAAGAGAAGAAAAGCGTGAATATAGACAAAAGTACAAAAGCGACAATAGAAAAAACACTGAAGATTGAAGTCAAGCGTCCGCTGCCGATAAACAAGCGTCCGAAACGTCCTATTTTGAGGAAAGCTCGTCCAAATTAGAACAAATATCTGCAACTCCCATGAAGAGGTCAAGACCGAAATCGATCTCTATCTTTGTCAAAATGCATCCGTAAGTTTGTGACGTGACGTCATTCCTGACTGTCATACCTTTTTATAGCATCTGATGGCCGTATATTGAGTTGATGGTTTTCTAATTGGATGAAACCGATGTCTCCTTAAAACTATTATCCATATAAACAAGTCTCTTGAAGACATCGAATCCTAATTCGGCCAGTAACAGGGTCAAAGAAGCATAATACGCTAAATGGTTAGAATGCTACGAGTTAAATAGCCTTGTGAATGTGCCAAGTGGATAACCAAGCACCTTGGCACTTTTAAGAAGCGTCCATTGATGCTAATCAAGCGTCTTCTCAGAATACATAACGTTATGATGGGTGGAGAAGTAATTTTGAATGAAGTATTAAGATATTCAACATCCAAGCTTGAACAGAAAATGAGGTACCCTTTTCAATAAGGTTCTGAAGCATCAAGTACTGTAATATAAGAATATAAAAGCTTCAGCAACTCTCGAAGAAGAAAGAGAATAAAAGTTTGAATATAGACAAAAGTACAAAAGCGGCAATAGCAAAAACACTGAAGATTGAAGTCAAGCGTCCGCTGCCGATAAACAAGCGTCCGAAACGTCCTATTTTGAGGTACGTTCGTCCTAATGAAGTGATCTTGGTTTTGTTAGAAAGATAAGAGAAATACCTACCTGTTTCCTGAAGAAGTCGAGATCTGACTCAATCTCTATCTGAGTGAAATTCCTTTTTCAAGCACGAGGTGTGATACTGTTCATGAAAATTCGAATATGCAACCTTCTGCTGAAAATTTCTGGAGATTTGGTTGTTCAAAAGTATTGATCTTGTTATCGTTGGAAGGCTCAAAGAAATATCTGCAACTCTCGTGAAGAGGTCAAGAGCGAAATCGATCTCTATCTTTGTCAAAATGCACCCTTAAAATGGTGACTTGATGCCGTTCTTGACTGTCATACCTTTGTAGCGTCTGATGGCCATATATTGGGCATATGGTGTTCGAATTTGATGAAACCAGTGTCTCATTATAGCTTTGTAGCATTATAAACAAGTTTCATGAAGACATCGAATCCTAATTCGGCCGGTAACAGGGTGAAAGAAGCGTAATATGCTAAATGGTCGGAATGCTACAAGTCAAATAGACTTGTGAATGTGCAAAGCGGATAACCAAGTGCCTTAGCTCTTTTAAGAAGCGTCCAGTGAAGCTAATCAGGCGTATTCTTAGAATATAGAACATTATGATTTGGTGGAGAAGTAATTTTGAATGAAGTGTTAAGATATTCAACGTCCAAGCTTGACCAGAAAATGAGGTACCCTTTTCAATAAAGTTCTGAAGCATCCAGTACTGTAATACAAGAATGTAAAAGCTTCAGCAACTCTAGAAGAAGAAAGAGAAGAAAAGCGTGAATAAGGACAAAAGTACAAAAGCGGCAACAGCAAAAACTTTGAAGCTTGAAGTCAAGCGTCCGCTTCCAATAATCAAGCGATTGAAACGTCGCATTTTGAGGTACGCTCGTCCTAATGAAATGATCTTGGTTTTTTTAGAAAGATAAGATAAATATCTACCTGTTTCCTTAAGAAGTCGAGATCTGACATAATCTCTATATGAGTGAAATTCCTTTTTCAAGCATGAGGTGTGATACTGTTCATGAAAATTCGAATATGCAACCTTCTGCTGAAAATTTATGGAGATTTGGGAGTTCAAAAGTATCGATCTTGGTATCGTTGGAAGGCTCAAAGAAATATCTGCAACTCTCATGAAGAGGTCAAGACCGAAATCGATCTCTATCTATGTCAAAATGCATCCGCAAGTTGGTGACGTGACATCGTTACTGACTGTCATACCTTTGTATAGCATCTGATGGCCATATATTGAGCTGATGATTTTCTAATTGGATGAAACCGATGTCTCCGTAAAGCTATTATCCATATAAACAAGTTTCATGAAGACATCGAATCCTAATTCGGCCAGTAACAGGGTCAAAGAAGCATAATATGCTAAATGGTCAAAATGCTACGAGTTAAATAGACTTGTGAATGTGCAAAGCGGATAACCAAGTGCCTTAGCTCTTTTAAGAAGCATCCAGTGAAGCTAATCAGGCGTATTCTTAGAATATAGAACATTATGTTGGGTGGAGAAGTAATTTTGAATGAAGTGTTATGATATTCAACGTCCAAGCTTGACCAGAAAATGAGGTACCCTTTTCAATAAAGTTCTGAAGCATCAAGTACTGTAATATAAGAATATAAAAGCTTCAGCAACTCTAGAAGAAGAAAGAGAAGAAATGCGTGAATATAGACAAAAGTACAAAAGCGGCAATAGCAAAAACACTGAAAATTGAAGTCAAGCGTCCGCTTCCGATAATCAAGCGATCGAAACGTCGTATTTTGAGGTACGCTCGTCCTAATGAAGTGATCTTGGTTTTTTTAGAAAGATAAGATAAATTCCTACCTGTTTCCTGAAGAAGTCGAGATCTGACTCAATCTCTATCTGAGTGAAATTCCTTTTTCAAGCATGAGGAGTGATACTGTTCATGAAAATTCGAATATGCAACCTTCTGTTGAAAATTTCTGAAGATTTGGGGGTTAAAAAATATCGATATTGGTATCGTTGGAAGGCTCAAAAAAATATCTGCAACTCTCATGAAGAGGTCAAGACCGAAATCGATCTCTATCTATGTCAAAATGCATCCGCAAGTTGGTGACGTGACGTCGTTACTGACTGTCATACCTTTGTATAGCATCTGATGGCCATATATTGAGCTGATGATTTTCTAATTGGATGAAACCGATGTCTCCGTAAAGCTATTATCCATATAAACAAGTTTCATGAAGACATCGAATCCTAATTCGGCCAGTAACAGGGTCAAAGAAGCATAATATGCTAAATGGTCAAAATGCTACGAGTTAAATAGACTTGTGAATGTGCAAAGCGGATAACCAAGTGCCTTAGCTCTTTTAAGAAGCATCCAGTGAAGCTAATCAGGCGTATTCTTAGAATATAGAACATTATGTTGGGTGGAGAAGTAATTTTGAATGAAGTGTTATGATATTCAACGTCCAAGCTTGACCAGAAAATGAGGTACCCTTTTCAATAAAGTTCTGAAGCATCAAGTACTGTAATATAAGAATATAAAAGCTTCAGCAACTCTAGAAGAAGAAAGAGAAGAAATGCGTGAATATAGACAAAAGTACAAAAGCGGCAATAGCAAAAACACTGAAAATTGAAGTCAAGCGTCCGCTTCCGATAATCAAGCGATCGAAACGTCGTATTTTGAGGTACGCTCGTCCTAATGAAGTGATCTTGGTTTTTTTAGAAAGATAAGATAAATTCCTACCTGTTTCCTGAAGAAGTCGAGATCTGACTCAATCTCTATCTGAGTGAAATTCCTTTTTCAAGCATGAGGTGTGATACTGTTCATGAAAATTCGAATATGCAACCTTCTGTTGAAAATTTCTGAAGATTTGGGGGTTAAAAAATATCGATATTGGTATCGTTGGAAGGCTCAAAAAAATATCTGCAACTCTCATGAAGAGGTCAAGACCGAAATCGATCTCTATCTATGTCAAAATGCATCCGCAAGTTGGTGACGTGACGTCGTTACTGACTGTCATACCTTTGTATAGCATCTGATGGCCATATATTGAGCTGATGATTTTCTAATTGGATGAAACCGATGTCTCCGTAAAGCTATTATCCATATAAACAAGTTTCATGAAGACATCGAATCCTAATTCGGCCAGTAACAGGGTCAAAGAAGCATAATATGCTAAATGGTCAAAATGCTACGAGTTAAATAGCCTTGTGAATGTGCAAAGCGGATAACCAAGTGCCTTAGCTCTTTTAAGAAGCATCCAGTGAAGCTAATCAGGCGTATTCTTAGAATATAGAACATTATGTTGGGTGGAGAAGTAATTTTGAATGAAGTGTTATGATATTCAACGTCCAAGCTTGACCAGAAAATGAGGTACCCTTTTCAATAAAGTTCTGAAGCATCAAGTACTGTAATATAAGAATATAAAAGCTTCAGCAACTCTAGAAGAAGAAAGAGAAGAAATGCGTGAATATAGACAAAAGTACAAAAGCGGCAATAGCAAAAACACTGAAAATTGAAGTCAAGCGTCCGCTTCCGATAATCAAGCGATCGAAACGTCGTATTTTGAGGTACGCTCGTCCTAATGAAGTGATCTTGGTTTTTTTAGAAAGATAAGATAAATTCCTACCTGTTTCCTGAAGAAGTCGAGATCTGACTCAATCTCTATCTGAGTGAAATTCCTTTTTCAAGCATGAGGTGTGATACTGTTCATGAAAATTCGAATATGCAACCTTCTGTTGAAAATTTCTGAAGATTTGGGGGTTAAAAAATATCGATATTGGTATCGTTGGAAGGCTCAAAAAAATATCTGCAACTCTCATGAAGAGGTCAAGACCGAAATCGATCTCTATCTATGTCAAAATGCATCCGCAAGTTGGTGACGTGACGTCGTTACTGACTGTCATACCTTTGTATAGCATCTGATGGCCATATATTGAGCTGATGATTTTCTAATTGGATGAAACCGATGTCTCCGTAAAGCTATTATCCATATAAACAGGTTTCATGAAGACATCGAATCCTAATTCGGCCAGTAACAGGGTCAAAGAAGCATAATATGCTAAATGGTCAAAATGCTACGAGTTAAATAGACTTGTGAATGTGCAAAGCGGATAACCAAGTGCCTTAGCTCTTTTAAGAAGCATCCAGTGAAGCTAATCAGGCGTATTCTTAGAATATAGAACATTATGTTGGGTGGAGAAGTAATTTTGAATGAAGTGTTATGATATTCAACGTCCAAGCTTGACCAGAAAATGAGGTACCCTTTTCAATAAAGTTTTGAAGCATCAAGTACTGTAATATAAGAATATAAAAGCTTCATCAACTCTAGAAGAAGAAAGAGAAGAAATGCGTGAATATAGACAAAAGTACAAAAGCGGCAATAGCAAAAACACTGAAAATTGAAATCAAGCGTCCGCTGCCGATAAACAAGCGTCCGAAACGTCGTATTTTGAGGTACGCTCGTCCTAATGAAGTGATCTTTGTAACACCCCGAATTTCACCTTATATTAATACATATTATTATGTATTATTCTTGACCAATATATGTGGTTATGCTCGTCTATGAGGTTTAGATTCATAGTTGGGGTAGTTTAGCCTTAAGGAATGGTCAATGCATTCAAGTCCAAGAAACCTGTTTTACGGTTTTGTTCATATCTTGAGTTCTAGACATCCGATTGAGGTTATCTTGGATGCGTTGGAAAGCTTAGAGAATTATCTACAAGTCTTATTTCAAGTGTTAAGGCCAAATTCGGCTTCTAAAGTTTCGCGTCGCGAGGATACATTCGCCTCGCGAATCTGACAGCCAGATTTTTGCAGCTCTCTGGTTCGCCTCGCGAAAGGCTACTCGCCTCGCGAATCTATGCGCACCAGAATCGTGTTTTTGGGCTTCTAATCAGCCCATAATGACCCTAACTCATATTTATACCCTAAGACTCGACCTAAACATATTTTCTAAGTCGAAAAACTCTCAGAAACTGCCTCTTCCTCTCCAAACAAGGATTTCTAAACCCTTTCCAAGGATCCTTGTAGGAGATTGCACCATTGTTCATCGTTCTTCGTCTCCTTCGCTTGAAGAGCATCACTGCCATCACAAGCCCTCTTCCTAGTTGCTGCTCTTGAACCTTTTGGGGCTGTGATCGTGAAGTCAAGCGTCATAAGATCGGGCATTCGTGTAGACGCAACCTTTTCCGGACCTTTTTCCTTCCTTTGTGCATTGTAATCGTCATACCAGGTACGGGGGGAAGAAATAGATCATGAGTATGTGGGTTTTGGGATAGGTTAAGATGAAGGGGTTAACCCATGACCCCTATATGTGTGTCTATATGCATTGTAAATGCCTATGTGTATGCTATGAGTGTAATTATGTGTATGTTATGTATATGCTATGTATATGCCTATGTGAATATTGTATAAATATATATGTTTATGGTTCTATGATTATGATTATAGGTGTTTGTCTTGATGATATGATTGAAATATTATGATGTGCGATGAATAGTATGAATATAGATACGATATGCATTGATGAGATTTTATAATGTGCATTGATAATGATGACTTGATGATGATGTGCGTTACAATGAAGAAAATAAGATTAGTAAAAGAACATAGCTTTAGGATGTTTGGCACCCCATAATGAATGAGTTGCTATGAGAGGTGAGATTGATAATATTGGATTAGTCTTGGAAATCCATAGGAATGATCCTTGAGAGATGGGATGATAGGCATAGGGATAACTTAGAGAAATTCTTAAGATTCCCACATCTGTCATGATTCGCCTGGCGAATAGCCATTCGCTAGGCGAGACAGAGCGACCATTTGTGGTCTGACGTAATTCGCCTAGCGGATTGTATTCCGCGAGGCGAATGAGAGAACCAGATATTGGGGCTCTCGGGCTCGCCTCGCGAGCCAGGATTCGCCTAGCGAATCTAAGAACCTGTTTAGGAGCTCTCGGGCTCGCCTCGCGAGCCACAATTCGCCTAGCGAATCTGGGTTTCTCACCCAGATTCTGTTGTGAAGGGATAATGGTTAGGGTAATGGGAAAAAGACTATGAGGTCATAATTCAAGGTTGATAATATAGAAAAGAACGTTAATAAATATATGACTTGAGGTTTAAATATTAGGATTAAGTTATAATCTTAATAAGATATGAATTGAGGATTAGATATTAAGATTAAGTTATAATCTTAATAAATATATGACTTGAGGTTTAAATATTAAGATTAAGTTATAATCTTATTAAAATATGAATTGAGGTTTAGATAATAAGATTAACAGAGATAATGTTAAGTTAAGACTTAACAAAGAGAACAATTAATAAGACGATGATGTTATTGGTAACGATGTACTGTTACCGATGTTGTTGGTTAAATCATTCTTGATGCTTATTGGTCAAGTTTGATGTTGATAAATCATTTTTGATGCTTGTTGGTCAAAGTTGATAGCCATGTAATGGTATGATGGTGGATGGTTGGACATGTGTTTGCATGTTGTTGAGCATAGCATGCATCATACGTTGACGTTGATATGTTGGGTGGAAAGCAAACGATGAATCGCGATAGTGGAGGCCACGATGGGTGTTATCCCGGCCTTGCGGGTACTTTGGGTATGGAAGTTCCAGGTGACATAGGCTAGCTACCTATTGTCGGAGTGACCTAAAGAATAAGCTTGAGTACCCTGACTAGCCACTATACGTTATCAGGATTAGTGAGAGTGTTCGGGGATGGCCCATGGTCTGGCATATCATCCACGTTGATAACCGGACATGTACTCCTAATCGTCTTTCCAGAGTTAGAGTTGTTGGCCACATGCATACGGAGTAGTGATGTTGCATTCGCATTAACATGCGTCCTTGATATATATTGATTATATCTGTGTTGATTGATGTATGTTGTATGCCATCTTAATTACTATTCCATTCCGTTTACATATATTCATGATTGTGTTTCTTACCCCTCTCTTTGTCATTCTTGTGCATATGTTGTGGTATATGCAGAGGAGGGTGAGCATGCTGACGAGGAGTGATCCCGAGGAGATCTCTCTTAGTAGTTAGGATGTATGATTTATGTTATTCTGCTTTATTCCGATGTATTATCGGTATATGTATACCAGCTCTGATATGTGACATCGGGATTTGGGTTACGTTTATGATTTATGTTTTCCGCAGTTTGTTTTTAAAGGATTTTGATTATTTCAGATTCCTACGTTTTACGTTATAGATGATGTGATGCACATTACCCTTGAGGATATGTTTTTATCTTAATTGTTATATTTTTAAAGAAATGTATGATTTTATTTATGTTTTATTATATGCGGGGTAGTGGGTGTCACATTTAGTGGTATCAGAGCCGGTCTGTCCTACAGGCCGGGGTATGTGTCTGTTGTGTCTCTTCTGTGTACTCTGCAGAAGTGTTTTGAACTTGTGTGACTGTTTTATTATGCCTTTTTTAAAAATTTCTCTAGTAGGATTTAACCAATTTTGAATTGGTTCAGATCGCTGAGTGATAGAACTATGGGGTCGTGGCAGGGAGCTGTCCGAACCATTGATAGTGAACTTTAACCTGTTTTATTGTTACCTAAGAGTATGTATGACTTTAGATGCCGATCAATATTATCCTCCTAGAATGTCATTCTTGGTGATGTGTTACAAGAAGAAAGATGGTAGCATGAAGTTGTGTGTCAATTATTGACAACTGGACAAGGTGACCCTTAAGAATAGATACTCACTTCCTAGGATTGATGACTTTATGGACTAGCTAGTGGGAGCTTGCATCTTTTCTAAGATAGATTTGAGGTCTTTAGTGATCATAAGAATTTGAAATACTTATTTGACCAAAAAGAGTTAAATATGAGGCAACGTAGGTGGATGGAGTTTCTTAAGGATTATAATTTTGATTTGAGCTGCCACCTTGGAAAAGCCAACGTAGTGGTTGATGCCTTAAGTAGAAGACCTTGGATATATCATCTTTAATGTTTAGAGAAAGAGATTTGATAGAAGGAGTTAAGAGACTTGAGCTTGGCTTGGGAAGTTACCCCTAAGAGCATTAGATTTGGAACTTTAAAGATTATCAATAGCTTAATGACTAGATTAGGAGAAGGTGTAAGTTGTCCCTTGATTAGGAGATGGGTTCACTTTTATGTGTTAAGTTTTGTTAAGTTCTCTTGGAGAACAAGGTTGTTATGATGAGTTTATGCTTGAGTATGTTGTAGTGTGCTTTAGCATAAGTTGATGATGATATGATTGAATGAAAATCATTTCCATGTATGTTGAAAAACCTACTTTGATCACTAGATCAAGTATGGACTTTTATGCTTGGTCATGAGACTATGATGTGTGATGGACTTGTATGTTTTGGTTATGATGTAATAAGGTGTAATTGTGGTTTGTCATAATTGGTGTGAGCTTTTGAGCTATATTTGCTTTGTTGGTGAAGCAAAGTCTCATGTGTTGTAGTAGGCTTTTGAGCTATATTTTCATTGGTGGCCTTAGTAAGAGGAAAATATAAGAACATATGTTGTTCTTGTTTTGGCAAAGTTTTGATGCAACAAAACATGATTTCATAACCTAGGATTTCAAAGAGAAACAAAAGTGATTTTGATCCAAAGATCAAATGAAGTTTTAACCCTTTAAGTGTATCACCAAAGTGGAAAATGTCTTTTCTTTAGCCATAGGTTTGTTAATCAAACTAAGTGTTTCAAAAGAAGAAATAATGAAGGAGTTAGGGAAAATGAAAAACAGGGCACTCGCCCAGCGAACCCCGTCTCGCCTCGCGAGACAGAGGGAAGATAAGGCATTCGCCAGGCTAACCTTGCCTCGCCTCGCGAGACAGTGGACTAGCCCGAGCAGCAAAGATGCAGCTTCTCTGCCTCGCGTAGCGAAGTAGTTCTCGCCCCGCGAACCGCCTAAGCAGTGAAGAATTGTAGCTCTGCCTCGCGACGCGAGACAATTATCGCCTCGCGAAGCAGAAGGTCGGTTTGAAATACAGTTCTCTGCCTCGCGACGCGAGACAATATTCGCCTCGCGATACAGAGGATTTGTATAAGGAGCAAATATAACTCTCAGCCTCGCGACGCGAAACTTCTGTTCGCCCCGCGAGAAAGGAATTTCAATTGAGGTATCACTACCTTAATTTAGCTAAGCGAATGTACCCTCGCTAAGCGAATTTCATGTTTCAGAAAATGCTAGAAATGAAGTAAGTAGTTCAAATATTGTTTCAAATCAAATGAGTTTTTAATTGTAAAAGTTGTTTGGTTTACAAAAGGAGTTTTCTAACTCAATCGTAAGAGTTTTATACGTGAAAAACCTAAGTTAAGTAATTAACTTAGAGTTGAAAACAAGGGTTAATTAAGTATGGTATGAGGTGGAACAAGACCATGTGCTATACCATTGATGACTTAGTACATCAATGAGTTCATAAGACTTAAGTGAAATCAACACTTGTTTCCTTAATTGAAAAACAAGGGATTAATACCTTAGAAAGGCTTAAAGACTTATCTAAGAGGATTCTCAATCCTTATTCATAATGCTTAGGACTTGAGACATAATTCATAAGACGTAAACACAAACACGAAACGTTTTGGTTTTTGAAACAGTAGTTCGATGACCGACCGATGATTCGGATCCAGGTTAATCGTTCAATTGTTTCTGTCTTGTGATAACTGGAATGAGAGAGATCCTGAGGCTGTGCAGGTATGGGACTGTACAGTGGAAGGAATCCTGAGGCTATGCAGGTATGGGACTGTATAGTTAAGGGAAGGCATATAAGAATTGATTGGTACTACCCATGCCAACAAGATTTATCTTCTTTTCGGGAGCTTAGAACATAAGAACTTTATAGTTAAGCGTGCTTGACTTAGAGTAATTATGGGATGGGTGACCTTCTGGGAAGTTTCCTAGAAAGCGTGTGAGTGAGGACAAAACACGCTGAAAAGACTTGTGTTGGTTTGTGGGGACAGTCGGCGATTCTGAAAGCAGTCTGGATCATTCCAAAGGAATCACGAGATATTTATCCGATGGATAAATGTTTTATAAAACAAAGATGTGTGTAGTTCCTAAGGAAGAGAACCTTAGTGAACCTTGAGGTTTATCCAATGGATAGACATTGTTTTATCGCATCTGCTTTGTGTAAGCATTGGCATTTCATGTGCATAGTTGTAAGGCCTTGAGCCTAGGAGTTGAGCTTACACCTTGATGCGGGTGCGAATCTTACGGTGACGATCTTCAATGGTCTTTTTGGAGGTATCAGGGTTGGAAGGGCTGACATGTGACCAGTTGGTGATTCTTCTGTGTCGTGGCGAATCCGTGCAATACACTGATATCCTCTACTAGATGCCGTACTTTTCATGTTTGGTCGAGAGTGTTACCGTAAAGCCAAATACGTGCACGTTACGAATGTTGTAGCATCTTGCTCATGGCTGGCAGAAACCGGAACATGTCCTCCCATTCACTCTCTCCGAATGTTTTGTTAGCTCCATGGAGTAGGGGTCAGAGTAGTACCCAGTGACATTGACATTGAGTCATATACATTGCATTGCATTGCATGGCTATTGATGTTTATGGCTATTGATGTTTATGGCTATTGATGTTTACATTTACTGTTATACATCGCTGTATTGTTTAAGGATGCCTTATATTATGCTGTTAAATGTTTAGCATGCTATTATGTTGTTAACTGCTTAACATGATTTATATTGAAAACCTTGTAAGCATGTTGGGTACGCTGTTACCCGGTGAGTCGTCCCGTTTTTACTACTGCTATTTTGTTGTGTTGATGAACGGGAATCTCACCCATATCTGTATGTTTTCTGCTGGTACTTGCTGTTGATGCTTGAACAGATGGACGCGACGATGGTTCGGTTTAGCAGTCCCTTTGAGTTCGGAGGTGGACTCTTTTACTGTTTTAGTTTTGTTGTCGGCCAGACTATGTCAGTTTTTGTAGTACCTTTTGGGAGCTACGACTCCTAGTACTTATTGTGTTTTCTTATGTCAGTCATGCATTAGACTTATGTCTGTATACAGTAATGTTGATGTTTCTGTTTTTCGTTTTCTGTTTCTGTATTTAGTATACAGTATGTCCTAGTAATGCATGTTGAACCTAAGTTCACTTATTAGTATTATTTATTACCTTTACTAATCCCATTACATCTTTATGAAAAGAAAAGAAAAAGAAAAATCGTATTTTCTGCATTAACAAATATTTTCGGCCTTATAAACGTTCAGGAATGTGACACTCGGGAAAGGGTGTTGCATTATTTGGTATCAGAGCTGGCCGAGTCTTTTTGGGGTTTGTAGGTTATGGTCTGTCTTGTTTGTGTTGTGTTTTCTCTGATTGTTTTCTGTGCTATTGTTTCTGAGAGAAAACAATGTTGGAGAGGATGATGACTTCGGTCTATCCTTTTGTGTTGTCTGTTCTCTGTGTTGTGTTTCTGTGAAGAAGACAACGATTGTTTGTTACTCTCTGCATTATTGTTTCTGAAGGGGAATGATATTGGACAGGGTAGTAATGTTTTTGCTTTCTTGTAAGTTGTCGCTCGCAGAGTTCTTCAGAACGAGTGTTTTCCGACGGGTGCAAGACAAGTTGAAAGACATGGAGTTCCTGCAGCTACGTCAAGGAGGAATGTCTGTCAAAGAATATGCGGATCTTTTTGAGTCCCTGCTGAAGTCTTCGAGGTATTTCCATCTTCATCCCGATGAGGAGTGGAAGTGCACAAAGTTCGAAGAAGGTTTAAGGGACGAGATTCAAGGAGAGGTGCTACCTCTTGAGGTCAAAGAGTTCTCGGTTTTGGTAGATGAATGCTTCATAATCGAAGATCTGATGAAGACTTGTGGAGGAAGGCAACGTCACTCTGGACCGACTAGGTTCCATAAAGGCACCAATGGTCGTGATGATAGATCTCGATGGAAACCATATTCAAAACAGCAAGGTCAACAACAACGTTCTGTAGGAGGAAGCAGTGGGAGTATTAGTCAATTTGGAAGCGCCCCAAAGAAGTGCATGAAGTGTGGCAAGAACAATCATGTCACCAGAGAATGCTTAATCAAGGGAATCATATGCTTCAAGTGTGGGAAGCCAGGACATACTTCACGCGATTGTGTGCATTCAAAAGCTAGACATTCTGTCAACGATGTGCAAACAGCGAAGCCTAAGGCAACGAGTAGAGTTTATACTGGGAATGGTGCTGAGACTTCTCAAAGGGAAGATTTGATTCACGGTCAGATCGTCGTGGAAGGTAGAACCTTATCTGTATCTTTCCTTACCCTTAGATTTGGTAATTTTTGTACTTTCTGCAAAGCCCGTTATAACTGCGAAAGTCTGTTTGAACTGTTCTATTTTCCGTAGTGGATAGAACATTTTTGATTGATTTGATCTGTTTGTCTCTTTCACAAATAGATTTGATCATAGGGATGAATTGGTTATCTTGTAACTATATCCCATTAGACGGTGCAAACAAAACCTTAGTTTTCCTGATTCGAATAATTTTGGATTTGGATTGCCAACCAAGGAAACGTTTCTTTGAGAGGAGGAGGAGCAAAACGAATACATGTTACTAACGAGTCTGCGGAAGTCTTTCTTGAAGACGTACCAGGTTTACCGCTAGTTCGAGACATTGAGTTGTGATCGATCTTGTGCCAGGAACAGGACCAGCGTCTATGGCACCTGCTGAGTTGGAAAACCTGAAGGAACAGTTGGTGGACTTATGGGGAAAACAGTTCGTTAGACCCAGTGTGTCGTCGTAGGGAACGCCTGTGCTGTTGGTGAGAAAGAAAGACGAAACATCTTGCTTATGTGTGGATTAGCGCCAGTTGAACAAAGTTACCATTAAGAACAAGTATTATCTTCCGAGGATAAATGACTTGATGGATTAGTTGAGGAGAGCGACAGTTTTCTCTAAGAATGATTTGCGATCGGGTTATAACCAGATTCGTGTGAAGACAGAAGATATACCGAAGACAGCGTTTCGAACACGCTATGGTCACTACGAGTATCTTGTGATGCCGTTTGGTATAACGAATACTCCTCTATATTCATGGATTACATGAATAGGATCTTTCATCCATACCTAGATAAGTTTGTCGTTGTTTCATAGACGACATACTCATCTATTCGCGAAACCAGGAAGTACACGCTGAATATCTTAGTGTGATTCTTCAGGTTCTGAAGGAGAAACAGCTATATGCAAAGTTGTCCAAGTGTGAGTTTTGGCTCGACGAAGTAAAGTTTTTGGGTCATGTGATTTCAAAGGAAGGATGAAGCGTTTGGATGGACTGAAGCCTGTGAGGAAAGTTTGCAAGGATTAGAGAGAAGGTTGACTACTTCACCTGTGTTAGTGCTGCCTGATCTCAAGGGAACATTTGTGTTCACACTCCTACGTATTACTCAATGTATTAGACAATTGAGTGAATTGGTAATATGGTGTCCATTGGTCTGGACATTTTCGTATTATTTCACTGAAAGTTTTGTTATGACTATTTCTTGAGTTATAACATAAACAACTTCTCGATACTGGAAGTTTCTTGATGAAACTTAGTCTAATCACTTTTACTTTTGGTGAAGGTGATCCAGTCTGATTTTTGCCAGACTGTTTATCTTTTGATTCCCAAATTTATTGGAAGGTTCTTATGAAAGAAGGAACTTTATTAGAGTCATGGATGTAAACATGTATTAGCTATGCATTTTTACACTCACGAACCTACTGAAGAGTCTTTTTGCATACTGGATATTCCTATATTCATTTCAGATTGGAAAAATTCTTTTGTATACGTTCTTACTTTCTTTTGAGACCAAGACCAAGAAAAATTTCCTTTGTTGAAAATTTCTTTCCTTAATCTTCAGCGATCGAGTGGGTTTAGTTTTAAGTCACGGAATTTCGAGGACGAAATTCTTTTAAGAGGGGTAGGAATGTAACGCCCCAATTTTCACGTTTTCTAATTCTTCAGTATTTTAATGTCTTTATTTTATTCGAGGTCTTAGGAATGGAAATAAAATATTCCGAGACCATAGTCATGCTCGACGATATCGTAGGAAGCTACGATTAAGTTTTGAGTCAAAAACTCAAACGGAGTCCGGTCTGCGTTTTTACACTGACAGTATGATTTTACTGCTCAGAAGACCTCAGATGGACCCGTGAACGAGACAGTAAGTCTTAGAATTCGATTATCTACGTTTTGGTTAAATTTCGTAAAAATTTCAGAAAAATCACTTCCTGACCTTCGTTCGGGCGGAATTCTCAATCGGGTGACGAACGGAGCCACATACGGACTTACCGAGACTCGTCAACAGATAATCTTGATATCACAACATCCCAGGACACTTGGGAGAGTATGCCAGAGTCGTCATGACGATCGGGAAAATCTAGATGCGAAATGACCAAAATGCCCCTAACCTTAGTCTTTTGCACTTTTACCATTTTACCCTTTTGGCAAATGACCATTTTGCCCTTAAGTGACTTGTTTTAAAGGCTGAACTCAGCCCATCCAGCCCCTCATTCACGAAATTTCTGCCCAAAGAAGAACACCATTGTTGTTCTTGAAGAGAAACTCCATTTTTCTTCTTGAAAAGCTTGAATCACTTGTTGGAATCACTTGATTCCTTGAGCAATCTTCCATCATTTTAAGGTAAGATCACTTCTATGATCTCTTAGCTTCTTGAATATCTCTTTATTTCAAGATCAAGATCCATTTTCATGAAAATTATTTCTTAGATCCAAAACTTTGAAAATCCATAGGAAATTGTAGAAAAATCATTTTGATGTGAGACCAATTTCTTTGAACTCACATCATTAATCTCTACCTAAACCCAAGAGCTTATGATTCAACTCTCATCATAGCTCAAAAAGCACATTAGGGCCGAACCCTTCTTGATGATGATGAATAGTGTTTTCATCAATTTTTGATTTTTAACACTTGATTTCATTCTTAGCTTTCCTAATGCCTTTGAATCCATGAAATGGAAAACCAAGATCAATTCCTAGCTTTATTCTCTTTAGGGTGGCCGAAACCCTCTTTGTGAGAATTGTTGAGTTTGGTTTGATTGTTGTTTAATGATTGATTGTTTGGTTGTTTGTAGTTGGTGACAACTATCAGGAGGTTCACAAACCGATCAACCGACTTTGATCCGGGAATCTGCTCTTCAACAGGTATGGGGAGAAGAACCTCATCACACCAAGATGGTGGTGGTGAAGATGGTTGTTTACTTTATGTGTGGGTGAAACCCTTTAGTTTGGGTTCACTTTTATGTGTTAAGTTTTGTTAAGTTCTCTTGGAGAACAAGGTTGTTATGATGAGTTTATGCTTGAGTATGTTGTAGTGTGCTTTAGCATAAGTTGATGATGATATGATTGAATGAAAATCATTTCCATGTATGTTGAAAAACCTACTTTGATCACTAGATCAAGTATGGACTTTTATGCTTGGTCATGAGACTATGATGTGTGATGGACTTGTATGTTTTGGTTATGATGTAATAAGGTGTAATTGTGGTTTGTCATAATTGGTGTGAGCTTTTGAGCTATATTTGCTTTGTTGGTGAAGCAAAGTCTCATGTGTTGTAGTAGGCTTTTGAGCTATATTTTCATTGGTGGCCTTAGTAAGAGGAAAATATAAGAACATATGTTGTTCTTGTTTTGGCAAAGTTTTGATGCAACAAAACATGATTTCATAACCTAGGATTTCAAAGAGAAACAAAAGTGATTTTGATCCAAAGATCAAATGAAGTTTTAACCCTTTAAGTGTATCACCAAAGTGGAAAATGTCTTTTCTTTAGCCATAGGTTTGTTAATCAAACTAAGTGTTTCAAAAGAAGAAATAATGAAGGAGTTAGGGAAAATGAAAAACAGGGCACTCGCCCAGCGAACCCCGTCTCGCCTCGCGAGACAGAGGGAAGATAAGGCATTCGCCAGGCTAACCTTGCCTCGCCTCGCGAGACAGTGGACTAGCCCGAGCAGCAAAGATGCAGCTTCTCTGCCTCGCGTAGCGAAGTAGTTCTCGCCCCGCGAACCGCCTAAGCAGTGAAGAATTGTAGCTCTGCCTCGCGACGCGAGACAATTATCGCCTCGCGAAGCAGAAGGTCGGTTTGAAATACAGTTCTCTGCCTCGCGACGCGAGACAATATTCGCCTCGCGATACAGAGGATTTGTATAAGGAGCAAATATAACTCTCAGCCTCGCGACGCGAAACTTCTGTTCGCCCCGCGAGAAAGGAATTTCAATTGAGGTATCACTACCTTAATTTAGCTAAGCGAATTTCATGTTTCAGAAAATGCTAGAAATGAAGTAAGTAGTTCAAATATTGTTTCAAATCAAATGAGTTTTTAATTGTAAAAGTTGTTTGGTTTACAAAAGGAGTTTTCTAACTCAATCGTAAGAGTTTTATACGTGAAAAACCTAAGTTAAGTAATTAACTTAGAGTTGAAAACAAGGGTTAATTAAGTATGGTATGAGGTGGAACAAGACCATGTGCTATACCATTGATGACTTAGTACATCAATGAGTTCATAAGACTTAAGTGAAATCAACACTTGTTTCCTTAATTGAAAAACAAGGGATTAATACCTTAGAAAGGCTTAAAGACTTATCTAAGAGGATTCTCAATCCTTATTCATAATGCTTAGGACTTGAGACATAATTCATAAGACGTAAACACAAACACGAAACGTTTTGGTTTTTGAAACAGTAGTTCGATGACCGACCGATGATTCGGATCCAGGTTAATCGTTCAATTGTTTCTGTCTTGTGATAACTGGAATGAGAGAGATCCTGAGGCTGTGCAGGTATGGGACTGTACAGTGGAAGGAATCCTGAGGCTATGCAGGTATGGGACTGTATAGTTAAGGGAAGGCATATAAGAATTGATTGGTACTACCCATGCCAACAAGATTTATCTTCTTTTCGGGAGCTTAGAACATAAGAACTTTATAGTTAAGCGTGCTTGACTTAGAGTAATTATGGGATGGGTGACCTTCTGGGAAGTTTCCTAGAAAGCGTGTGAGTGAGGACAAAACACGCTGAAAAGACTTGTGTTGGTTTGTGGGGACAGTCGGCGATTCTGAAAGCAGTCTGGATCATTCCAAAGGAATCACGAGATATTTATCCGATGGATAAATGTTTTATAAAACAAAGATGTGTGTAGTTCCTAAGGAAGAGAACCTTAGTGAACCTTGAGGTTTATCCAATGGATAGACATTGTTTTATCGCATCTGCTTTGTGTAAGCATTGGCATTTCATGTGCTTAGTTGTAAGGCCTTGAGCCTAGGAGTTGAGCTTACACCTTGATGCGGGTGCGAATCTTACGGTGACGATCTTCAATGGTCTTTTTGGAGGTATCAGGGTTGGAAGGGCTGACATGTGACCAGTTGGTGATTCTTCTGTGTCGTGGCGAATCCGTGCAATACACTGATATCCTCTACTAGATGCCGTACTTTTCATGTTTGGTCGAGAGTTTTACCGTAAAGCCAGAAACGTGCACGTTACGAATGTTGTAGCATCTTGCTCATGGCTGGCAGAAACCGGAACATGTCCTACCATTCACTCTCTCCGAATGTTTTGTTAGCTCCATGGAGTAGGGGTCAAAGTAGTACCCAGTGACATTGACATTGAGTCATATACATTGCATTGCATTGCATGGCTATTGATGTTTATGGCTATTGATGTTTACATTTACTGTTATACATCGCTGTATTGTTTAAGGATGCCTTATATTATGCTGTTAAATGTTTAGCATGCTATTATGTTGTTAACTGCTTAACATGATTTATATTGAAAACCTTGTAAGCATGTTGGGTACGCTGTTACCCGGTGAGTCGTCCCGTTTTTACTACTGCTATTTTGTTGTGTTGATGAACGGGAATCTCACCCATATCTGTATGTTTTCTGCTGGTACTTGCTGTTGATGCTTGAACAGATGGACGCGACGATGGTTCGGTTTAGCAGGCCCTTTGAGTTCGGAGGTGGACTCTTTTACTGTTTTAGTTTTGTTGTCGGCCAGACTATGTCAGTTTTTGTAGTACCTTTTGGGATCTACGACTCCTAGTACTTATTGTGTTTTCTTATGTCAGTCATGCATTAGACTTATGTCTGTATACAGTAATGTTGATGTTTCAGTTTTTCGTTTTCTGTTTCTGTATTTAGTATACAGTATGTCCTAGTAATGCATGTTGAACCTAAGTTCACTTATTAGTATTATTTATTACCTTTACTAATCCCATTACATCTTTATGAAAAGAAAAGAAAAAGAAAAATCGTATTTTCTGCATTAACAAATATTTTCGGCCTTATAAACGTTCGGGAATGTGACACTCGGGAAAGGGTGTTGCAACAAGCATCAAAAATGATTTATCAACATCAAACTTGACCAATAAGCATCAAGAATGATTTAACCAACAACATCGGTAACAGTACATCGTTACCAATAACATCATCGTCTTATTAATTGTTCTCTTTGTTAAGTCTTAACTTAACATTATCTCTATTAAGTATTATACTTAATCTTATTATCTAAACCTCAATTCATATTTTAATAAGATTATAACTTAATCTTAATATTTAAACCTCAAGTCATATATTTACTAAGATTATAACTTAATCTTAATATCTAATCCTCAATTCATATCTTATTAAGATTATAACTTAATCCTAATATTTAAACCTCAAGTCATATATTTATTAACGTTCTTTTCTATATTATCAACCTTGAATTATGACCTCATAGTCTTTTTCCCATTACCCTAACCATTATCCCTTCACAACAGAATCTGGGTGAGAAACCCAGATTCGCTAGGCGAATTGTGGCTCGCGAGGCGAGCCCGAGAGCTCCTAAACAGGTTCTTAGATTCGCTAGGCGAATCCTGGCTCGCGAGGCGAGCCCGAGAGCCCCAATATCTGGTTCTCTCATTCGCCTCGCGGAATACAATCCGCTAGGCGAATTACGTCAGACCACAAATGGTCTCTCTGTCTCGCCTAGCGAATGGCTATTCGCCAGGCGAATCATGACAGATGTGGGAATCTTAAGAATTTCTCTAAGTTATCCCTATGCCTATCATCCCATCTCTCAAGGATCATTCCTATGGATTTCCAAGACTAATCCAATATTATCAATCTCACCTCTCATAACAACTCATTCACTATGGGGTGCCAAACATCCTAAAGCTATGTTCTTTTACTAATCTTATTTTCTTCATTGTAACGCACATCATCATCAAGTCATCATTATCAATGCACATTATAAAATCTCATCAATGCATATCGTATCTATATTCATACTATTCATCGCACATCATAATATTTCAATCATATCATCAAGACAAACACCTATAATCATAATCATAGAACCATAAACATATATATTTATACAATATTCACATAGGCATATACATGGCATATACATAACATACACAAAATTACACTCATACCATACACATAGGCATTTACAATGCATATAGACACACATATAGGGGTCATGGGTTAACCCCTTCATCTTAACCTATCCCAAAACCCACATACTCATGATCTATTTCTTCCCCCTATACCTGGTATGACGATTACAATGCACAAAGGAAGGAAAAAGGTCCGGAAAAGGTTGCGTCTACACGAATGCCCGATCTTACGACGCTTGACTTCACGATCACAGCCCCAAAAGGTTCAAGAGCAGCAACTAGGAAGAGGGCTTGTGATGGCAGTGATGCTCTTCAAGCTAAGGAGACGAAGAACGATGAACAATGGTGCAATCTCCTTCAAGGATCCTTGGAAAGGGTTTAGAAATCCTTGTTTGGAGAGGAAGAGGCAGTTTCTGAGAGTTTTTCGACTTAGAAAATAGGTTTAGGTCGAGTCTTAGGGTATAAATATGAGTTAGGGTCATTATGGGCTGATTAGAAGCCCAAAAACACGATTCTGGTGCGCGCAGAATCGCGAGGCGCGTAGCCTTTCGCGAGGCGAACCAGAGAGCTGCAAAAATCTGGCTGTCAGATTCGCGAGGCGAATGTATCCTCGCGACGCGAAACTTTAGAAGCCGAATTTGGCCTTAACACATGAAATAAACTTGTAGATAATTCTCTAAGCTTTCCAACGCATCCAAGATCACCTCAATCGGATGTCTAGAACTCAAGATATGAACAAAACCGTAAAATAGGTTTCTTGGACTTGAATGCATTGACCATTCCTTAAGGCTAAACTACCCCAACTATGAATCTAAACCTCATAGACGAGCATAACCACATATATTGGTCAAGAATAATACATAATAATATGTATTAATATAAGGTGAAATTCGGGGTGTTACAATTCCACCCCCCTTATGAAAATTTCGTCCTCGAAATTTCTACTGACCTCAAGCAAACAAATATGGACGTGGAACTTTTATCTAACTGTCCAACTGTCCTCATGATTATGTCAATTCCCACTAGGCTTCTTAAGTTCTAGAGCACTCTAGAAATTAAAATATAACTTGATTCCTCAAAACTTTGCAAATGCACCAATGGCCTTCTACTTTCCTAATCTAATATTCATAATTGTCACATCCCATGTTTTAATCACATCCCTAAAATCCTCAATCAATTGGTCTCACTAACCATTATGGTGAACACAAGCAATGAACTTCTAGTTAGGTATCAATCACTACGTCGGTTTTCTCATTTGATTTAAAATTTATGATCTTACACGACAGCCACTTGCCTATTCTACGACACATCCCACTCCATTGGGTCGTATTATTACTTCAAACTCCATCGGTGTCACAAGAAATTCTCTATTGGGTTTCTTAACGACAATGTCCCTAAAGCTCCCAAGAATTCAAACTTAAGGGCACATGTTGCTAACCTCCTAGGTTGTACCACTACAACTCCAATCTTAACATATTGTCAAGATGTACTAAGATGGGGTAGAACTACGCAAGGTTGAGATTAACTCTCCCTTTTAACTAAGAACCTTTCTCAAGAACTCATGATCCCGATTACCACCCTTTAGACTTCCTGCCTATTACGACTCTCCTTAAAACGAGGCGTCCCACAACTTACTTATTCAGATCGATCACTAGATAACTTAGCATACAAAAGTTCTTCCTAAAGAGTTTGCAAAACTATCCTCAAGGGTTCCACACAATTTTTTTTTAATCTATAATGTCTCAAGACATCATCTATTCTAGAGAAAGGTGTTTATTCTCTATTTCCATTATATAAGGCTAACGATAACTTACATGCGATCTAATGCTACTTACCAACTCTCTTCTAATAAAAGCAAGGATGCCTTAAGAAACTACCGATGCACTAGACCGGATAATTTGCCTTTAAAGTAATTCCTATCACTATTTCGATAAATCATTGGCTTAGGGAGGACATTCTGCAAGACGCTATAAGGATCAACTTGATTCCTAATAAACTAAGAATACTCTTAGGGAATACTTAGGGAACTAACGCACCAATAACACATCATCTATTTTAACCTTTCTTCCCCTACTTTAGACATGATTTCTTTTCCTTGGTAAAGAACTTAACATTAGTCACTGGTTAGGAATCTCCACGTTACATATTCACTCTTATGACCTTACTAAAGAACCTTCCTAAAACAGTTCCATCGACTCCACATGATACATAAATCATCAATCTTAATTCCTTTTCCTTACTAAAAGGTTATCACAACTATCTACTCATCCATTCACCAAACAATCAATCATTAAACAACAATCAAACCAAACTCAACAATTCTCACAAAGAGGGTTTCGGCCACCCTAAAGAGAATAAAGCTAGGAATTGATCTTGGTTTTCCATTTCATGGATTCAAAGGCATTAGGAAAGCTAAGAATGAAATCAAGTGTTAAAAATCAAAAATTGATGAAAACACTATTCATCATCATCAAGAAGGGTTCGGCCCTAATGTGCTTTTTGAGCTATGATGAGAGTTGAATCATAAGCTCTTGGGTTTAGGTAGAGATTAATGATGTGAGTTCAAAGAAATTGGTCTCACATCAAAATGATTTTTCTACAATTTCCTATGGATTTTCAAAGTTTTGGATCTAAGAAATAATTTTCATGAAAATGGATCTTGATCTTGAAATAAAGAGATATTCAAGAAGCTTAGAGATCATAGAAGTGATCTTACCTTAAAATGATGGAAGATTGCTCAAGGAATCAAGTGATTCCAACAAGTGATTCAAGCTTTTCAAGAAGAAAAATGGAGTTTCTCTTCAAGAACAACAATGGTGTTCTTCTTTGGGCAGAAATTTCGTGAATGAGGGGCTGGATGGGCTGAGTTCAGCCTTTAATTAAAACAAGTCACTTAAGGGCAAAATGGTCATTTGCCAAAAGGGTAAAATGGTAAAAGTGCAAAAGACTAAGGTTAGGGGCATTTTGGTCATTTCGCATCTAGATTTTCCCGATCGTCATGACGACTCTGGCATACTCTCCCAAGTGTCCTGGGATGTTGTGATATCAAGATTATCTGTTGACGAGTCTCGGTAAGTCCGTATGTGGCTCCGTTCGTCACCCGATTGAGAATTCCGCCCGAACGAAGGTCAGGAAGTGATTTTTCTGAAATTTTTACGAAATTTAACCAAAACGTAGATAATCGAATTCTAAGACTTACTGTCTCGTTCACGGGTCCATCTGAGGTCTTCTGAGCAGTAAAATCATACTGTCAGTGTAAAAACGCAGACCGGACTCCGTTTGAGTTTTTGACTCAAAACTTAATCGTAGCTTCCTACGATATCGTCGAGCATGACTATGGTCTCGGAATATTTTATTTCCATTCCTAAGACCTCGAATAAAATAAAGACATTAAAATACTGAATAATTAGAAAACGTGAAAATTGGGGCGTTACACTTGTTGGTCAAAGTTGATAGCCATGTAATGGTATGATGGTGGATGGTTGGACATGTGTTTGCATGTTGTTGAGCATAGCATGCATCATACGTTGACGTTGATATGTTGGGTGGAAAGCAAACGATGAATCGCGATAGTGGAGGCCACGATGGGTGTTATCCCGGCCTTGCGGGTACGTTGGGTATGGAAGTTCCAGGTGACATAGGCTAGCTACCTATTGTCGGAGTGACCTAAAGAATAAGCTTGAGTACCCTGACTAGCCACTATACGTTATCAGGATTAGTGAGAGTGTTCGGGGATGGCCCATGGTCTGGCATATCATCCACGTTGATAACTGGACATGTACTCCTAATCGTCTTTCCAGAGTTAGAGTTGTTGGCCACATGCATACGGAGTAGTGATGTTGCATTCGCATTAACATGCGTCCTTGATATATATTGATTATATCTGTGTTGATTGATGTATGTTGTATGCCATCTTAATTACTATTCCATTCCGTTTACATATATTCATGATTGTGTTTCTTACCCCTCTCTTTGTCATTCTTGTGCATATGTTGTGGTATATGCAGAGGAGGGTGAGCATGCTGACGAGGAGTGATCCCGAGGAGATCTCTCTTAGTAGTTAGGATGTATGATTTATGTTATTCTGCTTTATTCCGATGTATTATCGGTATATGTATACCAGCTCTGATATGTGACATCGGGATTTGGGTTACGTTTATGATTTATGTTTTCCGCAGTTTGTTTTTAAAGGATTTTGATTATTTCAGATTCCTACGTTTTACGTTATAGATGATGTGATGCACATTACCCTTGAGGATATGTTTTTATCTTAATTGTTATATTTTTAAAGAAATGTATGATTTTATTTATGTTTTATTATATGCGGGGTAGTGGGTGTCACATTTAGTGGTATCAGAGCCGGTCTGTCCTACAGGCCGGGGTATGTGTCTGTTGTGTCTCTTCTGTGTACTCTGCAGAAGTGTTTTGAACTTGTGTGACTGTTTTATTATGCCTTTTTTAAAAATTTCTCTAGTAGGATTTAACCAATTTTGAATTGGTTCAGATCGCTGAGTGATAGAACTATGGGGTCGTGGCAGGGAGCTGTCCGAACCATTGATAGTGAACTTTAACCTGTTTTATTGTTACCTAAGAGTATGTATGACTTTAGATGCCGATCAATATTATCCTCCTAGAATGTCATTCTTGGTGATGTGTTACAAGAAGAAAGATGGTAGCATGAAGTTGTGTGTCAATTATTGACAACTGGACAAGGTGACCCTTAAGAATAGATACTCACTTCCTAGGATTGATGACTTTATGGACTAGCTAGTGGGAGCTTGCATCTTTTCTAAGATAGATTTGAGGTCTTTAGTGATCATAAGAATTTGAAATACTTATTTGACCAAAAAGAGTTAAATATGAGGCAACGTAGGTGGATGGAGTTTCTTAAGGATTATAATTTTGATTTGAGCTGCCACCTTGGAAAAGCCAACGTAGTGGTTGATGCCTTAAGTAGAAGACCTTGGATATATCATCTTTAATGTTTAGAGAAAGAGATTTGATAGAAGGAGTTAAGAGACTTGAGCTTGGCTTGGGAAGTTACCCCTAAGAGCATTAGATTTGGAACTTTAAAGATTATCAATAGCTTAATGACTAGATTAGGAGAAGGTGTAAGTTGTCCCTTGATTAGGAGAAGGTGTAAGTTGTCCCTTAGTTATTTTGTGAAGTCTATTAAAGCCTCAGTTACTACATTAGGAATGTTAGATTTCTTAGTTTATGCCTTGTAAGAATCTTTTAGAAAAGAAGGAGAGTTACAAGCTTAAGTGAGATTGTTGAGCTATTATATATATAAATCTGGATGAGTTGTTGTCCTAATACGAGATAGAGTAGAATAAGGCTTAGATGAGTTGGATTATTAAAAAAAAAGGACGAAGTTAAGAATGAATAGACGAGTGGCTTAATGGTTTATGCGTAGAGTTTTTCTAGTTGATAGTGATTTGGAATGCGTAGTGATGGTTAAGTTGGGATCTAGTTTACATTGTAGGTTGAAGCATTGTTGGATTAGAGACAAGAGTATGGATGATCTAAGAATCATAATTATTAGGCAAACCTTGAATGGATGAGTAGATAGTTGTGATAACCTTTTAGTAAGGAAAAGGAATTAAGATTGATGATTTATGTATCATGTGGAGTCGATGGAACTGTTTTAGGAAGGTTCTTTAGTAAGGTCATAAGAGTGAATATGTAACGTGGAGATTCCTAACCAGTGACTAATGTTAAGTTCTTTACCAAGGAAAAGAAATCATGTCTAAAGTAGGGGAAGAAAGGTTAAAATAGATGATGTGTTATTGGTGCGTTAGTTCCCTAAGTATTCCCTAAGAGTATTCTTAGTTTATTAGGAATCAAGTTGATCCTTATAGTGTCTTGCAGAATGTCCTCCCTAAGCCAATGATTTATCGAAATAGTGATAGGAATTACTTTAAAGGCAAATTATCCGGTCTAGTGCATCGGTAGTTTCTTAAGGCATCCTTGCTTTTATTAGAAGAGAGTTGGTAAGTAGCATTAGATCGCATGTAAGTTATCGTTAGCCTTATATAATGGAAATAGAGAATAAACACCTTTCTCTAGAATAGATGATGTCTTGAGACATTATAGATTAAAAAAAAAAATTGTGTGGAACCCTTGAGGATAGTTTTGCAAACTCTTTAGGAAGAACTTTTGTATGCTAAGTTATCTAGTGATCGATCTGAATAAGTAAGTTGTGGGACGCCTCGTTTTAAGGAGAGTCGTAATAGGCAGGAAGTCTAAAGGGTGGTAATCGGGATCATGAGTTCTTGAGAAAGGTTCTTAGTTAAAAGGGAGAGTTAATCTCAACCTTGCGTACTTCTACCCCATCTTAGTACATCTTGACAATATGTTAAGATTGGAGTTGTAGTGGTACAACCTAGGAGGTTAGCAACATGTGCCCTTAAGTTTGAATTCTTGGGAGCTTTAGGGACATTGTCGTTAAGAAACCCAATAGAGAATTTCTTGTGACACTGATGGAGTTTGAAGTACTAGTACGACCCAATGGAGTGGGATGTGTCGTAGAATAGGCAAGTGGCTGTCGTGTAAGATCATAAATTTTAAATCAAATGAGAAAACCGACGTAGTGATTGATACCTAACTAGAAGTTCATTGCTTGTGTTCACCATAATGGTTAGTGAGACCAATTGATTGAGGATTTTAGGGATGTGATTAAAACATGGGATGTGACAATTATGAATATTAGATTAGGAAAGTAGAAGGCCATTGGTGCATTTGCAAAGTTTTGAGGAATCAAGTTATATTTTAATTTCTAGAGTGCTCTAGAACTTAAGAAGCCTAGTGGGAATTGACATAATCATGAGGACAGTTGGACAGTTAGATAAAAGGTCCACGTCCATATTTGTTTGCTTGAGGTCAGTAGAAATTTCGAGGACGAAATTTTCATAAGGGGGTGGAATTGTAACACCCCGAATTTCACCTTATATTAATACATATTATTATGTATTATTCTTGACCAATATATGTGGTTATGCTCGTCTATGAGGTTTAGATTCATAGTTGGGGTAGTTTAGCCTTAAGGAATGGTCAATGCATTCAAGTCCAAGAAACCTATTTTACGGTTTTGTTCATATCTTGAGTTCTAGACATCCAATTGAGGTGATCTTGGATGCGTTGGAAAGCTTAGAGAATTATCTACAAGTTTATTTCAGGTGTTAAGGCCAAATTCGGCTTCTAAAGTTTCGCGTCGCGAGGATACATTCGCCTCGCGAATCTGACAGCCAGATTTTTGCAGCTCTCTGGTTCGCCTCGCGAAAGGCTACGCGCCTCGCGATTCTGCGCGCACCAGAATCGTGTTTTTGGGCTTCTAATCAGCCCATAATGACCCTAACTCATATTTATACCCTAAGACTCGACCTAAACCTATTTTCTAAGTCGAAAAACTCTCAGAAACTGCCTCTTCCTCTCCAAACAAGGATTTCTAAACCCTTTCCAAGGATCCTTGAAGGAGATTGCACCATTGTTCATCGTTCTTCGTCTCCTTCGCTTGAAGAGCATCACTGCCATCACAAGCCCTCTTCCTAGTTGCTGCTCTTGAACCTTTTGGGGCTGTGATCGTGAAGTCAAGCGTCGTAAGATCGGGCATTCGTGTAGACGCAACCTTTTCCGGACCTTTTTCCTTCCTTTGTGCATTGTAATCGTCATACCAGGTATGGGGGGAAGAAATAGATCATGAGTATGTGGGTTTTGGGATAGGTTAAGATGAAGGGGTTAACCCATGACCCCTATATGTGTGTCTATATGCATTGTAAATGCCTATGTGTATGTTATGAGTGTAATTTTGTGTATGTTATGTATATGCCATGTATATGCCTATGTGAATATTGTATAAATATATATGTTTATGGTTCTATGATTATGATTATAGGTGTTTGTCTTGATGATATGATTGAAATATTATGATGTGCGATGAATAGTATGAATATAGATACGATATGCATTGATGAGATTTTATAATGTGCATTGATAATGATGACTTGATGATGATGTGCGTTACAATGAAGAAAATAAGATTAGTAAAAGAACATAGCTTTAGGATGTTTGGCACCCCATAATGAATGAGTTGTTATGAGAGGTGAAATTGATAATATTGGATTAGTCTTGGAAATCCATAGGAATGATCCTTGAGAGATGGGATGATAGGCATAGGGATAACTTAGAGAAATTCTTAAGATTCCCACATCTGTCATGATTCGCCTGGCGAATAGCCATTCGCTAGGCGAGACAGAGAGACCATTTGTGGTCTGACGTAATTCGCCTAGCGGATTGTATTCCGCGAGGCGAATGAGAGAACCAGATATTGGGGCTCTCGGGCTCGCCTCGCGAGCCAGGATTCGCCTAGCGAATCTGAGAACCTGTTTAGGAGCTCTCGGGCTCGCCTCGCGAGCCACAATTCGCCTAGCGAATCTGGGTTTCTCACCCAGATTCTGTTGTGAAGGGATAATGGTTA
Source organism: Ammopiptanthus mongolicus (assembly GCA_039655645.1). Lineage (NCBI taxonomy): Eukaryota > Viridiplantae > Streptophyta > Magnoliopsida > Fabales > Fabaceae > Ammopiptanthus > Ammopiptanthus mongolicus. The sequence goes on along the minus strand of CM077346.1, from coordinate 62,076,451 downwards.
GGGTAATGGGAAAAAGACTATGAGGTCATAATTCAAGGTTGATAATATAGAAAAGAACGTTAATAAATATATGACTTGAGGTTTAAATATTAGGATTAAGTTATAATCTTAATAAGATATGAATTGAGGATTAGATATTAAGATTAAGTTATAATCTTAATAAATATATGACTTGCGGTTTAAATATTAAGATTAAGTTATAATCTTATTAAAATATGAATTGAGGTTTAGATAATAAGATTAAGTATAATACTTAACAGATATAATGTTAAGTTAAGACTTAACAAAGAGAACAATTAATAAGACGATGATGTTATTGGTAACGATGTATTGTTACCGATGTTGTTGGTTAAATCATTCTTGATGCTTATTGGTCAAGTTTGATGTTGATAAATCATCTTTGATGCTTGTTGGTCAAAGTTGATAGCCATGTAATGGTATGATGGTGGATGGTTGGACATGTGTTTGCATGTTGTTGAGCATAGCATGCATCATACGTTGACGTTGATATGTTGGGTGGAAAGCAAACGATGAATCGCGATAGTGGAGGCCACGATGGGTGTTATCCCGGCCTTGCGGGTACGTTGGGTATGGAAGTTCCAGGTGACATAGGCTAGCTACCTATTGTCGGAGTGACCTAAAGAATAAGCTTGAGTACCCTGACTAGCCACTATACGTTATCAGGATTAGTGAGAGTGTTCGGGGATGGCCCATGGTCTGGCATATCATCCACGTTGATAACCGGACATGTACTCCTAATCGTCTTTCCAGAGTTAGAGTTGTTGGCCACATGCATACGGAGTAGTGATGTTGCATTCGCATTAACATGCGTCCTTGATATATATTGATTATATCTGTGTTGATTGATGTATGTTGTATGCCATCTTAATTACTATTCCATTCCGTTTAAATATATTCATGATTGTGTTTCTTACCCCTCTCTTTGTCATTCTTGTGCATATGTTGTGGTATATGCAGAGGAGGGTGAGCATGCTGACGAGGAGTGATCCCGAGGAGATCTCTCTTAGTAGTTAGGATGTATGATTTATGTTATTCTGCTTTATTCCGATGTATTATCGGTATATGTATACTAGCACTGATATGTGACATCGGGATTTGGGTTACGTTTATGATTTATGTTTTCCGCAGTTTATTTTTAAAGGATTTTGATTATTTCAGATTCCTACATTTTACGTTATAGATGATGTGATGCACATTACCCTTGAGGATATGTTTTTATCTTAATTGTTATATTTTTAAAGAAATGTATGATTTTATTTATGTTTTATTATATGCGGGGTAGTGGGTGTCACAATCTTGGTTTTTTTAGAAAGATAAGATAAATTCCTACCTGTTTCCTGAAGAAGTCGAGATCAGACTCAATCTCTATCTGAGTGAAATTCCTTTTTCAAGCATGAGGTGTGATACTGTTCATGAAAATTCGAATATGCAACCTTCTGCTGAAAATTTCTGGAGATTTGGTTGTTCAAAAGTATCGATCTTGGTATCGTTGGAAGGCTCAAAGAAATATCTGCAACTCTCGTGAAGAGGTCGAGAGCGAAATCGATCTCTATCTTTGTCAAAATGCACCCGTAAGATGGTGACTTGATGCCGTTCCTGACAGTCATACCTTTGTATAGCATCTGATGGCCATATATTGAGCTGATGGTATTCTAATTGGAAGAAACCGATGTCTCCTTAAAGCTATTATCCATATAAACAAGTTTCATGAAGGCATCGAATCCTAATTCGGCCAGTAACAGGGTCGAAAAAGCATAATACGCTAAATGGTCAGAATGCTACGAGTTAAATAGCCTTGTGAATGTGCTAAGTGGATAACCAAGCACCTTAGCTCTTTTAAGAAGCGTCCATTTAAGCTAATCAAGCGTCTACTCAGAATACAGAACATTATGATGGGTGGAGAAGTAATTTTGAATGAAGTATTAAGATATTCAACGTCCAAGCTTAACCAGAAAATGAGGTACCCTTTTCAATAAAGTTCTGAAGCATCAAGTACTGTAATATAAGAATATAAAAGCTTCAGCAACTCTAAAAGAAGAAAGAGAAGAAAAGCTTGAATATAGACAAAAGTACAAAAGCGGCAATAGCAAAAACATTGAAGATTGAAGTCAAGCGTCCGCTGCCGATAAACAAGCGTCCGAAACGTCCTATTTTGAGGTACATTCGTCCTAATGAAGTGATCTTGGTTTTTTTAGAAAGATAAGAGAAATGCCTACCTGTTTCCCGAAGAAGTTGAGATCTGACTCAATCCCTATCTGAATGAAATTCCTTTTTCGACCATGAGGTGTGATGCTGTTCTTGAAAATTCGAATATGCAACCTTCTGCTAACAATTTTTCGAGATTTGGGTGTTCAAAAGTATCGATCTTGGTATCGTTCGAAGGCTCAAAGAAATATCTGCAACTCTCATGAAGAGGTCAAGAGCGAAATCGATCTCTATCTTTGTCAAATGCATCCGTAAGTTGGTGACGTGATGTCGTTCCTGACTGCCATACCTTTATATAGCATCTGATGGCCATATATTGAGCTGATGGTTTTCTAATTGGAAGAAACCGATGTCTCCTTAAAGCTATTATCCATATAAACAAGTTTCATGAAGACATCGAATCCTAATTCAGCCAGTAACAGGGTCAAAGAAGCATAATATGCAAAATGATCAGAATGCTACGAGTTAAATAGCCTTGTGAATGTGCTAAGTGGATAACCAAGCGCCTTAGCTCTTTTAAGAAGCGTCCATTTAAGCTAATCAAGCGTCTACTCAGAATACAGGACATTATGATGGGTGGAGAAGTAATTTTGAATGAAGTATTAAGATATTCAACGTCCAAGCTTAACCAGAAAATGAGGTACCCTTTTCAATAAAGTTCTGAAGCATCAAGTACTATAATATAAGAATATAAAAGCTTCAGCAACTCTAGAATAAGAAAGAGAAGAAAAGCATGAATATAGACAAAGGTACAAAAGCGGCAATAGCAAAAACACTGAAGATTGAAGTCAAGCGTCCGCTGCCGATAAACAAGCGTCCGAAACGTCCTATTTTGAGGTAAGCTCGTCCTAATTGGAAGAAATATCTACAACTCCCATGAAGAGGTCAAGACCGAAATCGATATCTATCTTTGTCAAAATGCATCCGTAAGTTGGTGACATGACGTCGTTCCTGACTGTCATACCTTTGTATAGCTTCTGATGGCCATATATTGAGCTGATGGTTTTCTAATTGGAAGAAACCGATGTCTCCTTAAAGCTATTATCCATATAAACAAGTTTCATGAAGACATCGAATCCTAATTCAGCCAGTAACAGGGTCAAAGAAGCATAATATGCAAAATGATCAGAATGCTACGAGTTAAATAGCCTTGTGAATGTGCTAAGTGGATAACCAAGCGCCTTAGCTCTTTTAAGAAGCGTCCATTTAAGCTAATCAAGCGTCTACTCAGAATACAGGACATTATGATGGGTGGAGAAGTAATTTTGAATGAAGTATTAAGATATTCAACATCCAAGCTTGACCAGAAAATGGGGTACCCTTTTCAATAAAGTTCTGAAACATCAAGTACTATAATATAAGAATATAAAAGCTTCAGCAACTCTCGAAGAAGAAAGAGAAGAAAAGCGTGAATATAGACAAAAGTACAAAAGCGACAATAGCAAAAACACTGAAGATTGAAGTCAAGCGTCCGCTGCCGATAAACAAGCGTCCGAAACGTCCTATTTTGAGTACGTTCGTCCTAATGAAGTGATCTTGGTTTTGTTAGAAAGATAAGAGAAATACCTACCTGTTTCCTGAAGAAGTCGAGATCTGACTCAATCTCTATCAGAATGAAATTCATTTTTCAAGCATGAGGTGTGATACTGTTTATGAAAATTCGAATATGCAACCTTCTGCTGAAAATTTCTGGAGATTTGGTTGTTCAAAAGTATCGATCTTTGTATCGTTGGAAGGCTCAAAGAAATATCTGCAACTCTCTTGAAGAGGTCAAGAGCGAAATCGATCTCTATCTTTGTCAAATGCATCCGTAAGTTGGTGACGTGATGTCGTTCCTGACTGTCATACCTTTGTATAGCATCTGATGGCCATATATTGAGCTGATGGTTTTCTAATTGGATGAAACCGATGTCTCGTTAAAGCTATTATCCATATAAACAAGTTTCATGAGGAGATCGAATCCTAATTCGGCCAGTAACAGGGTGAAGGAAGCGTAATACGCTAAATGGTCGGAATGCAACAAGTCAAATAGACTTGTGAATGTGCAAAGCGGATAACCAAGTGCCTTAGCACTTTTAAGAAGCGCCCGGTGAAGCTAATCAGGCGTATTCTTAGAATATTGAACATTATGATGGGTGGAGAAGTAATTTTGAATGAAGTGTTAAGATATTCAACGTCCAAGCTTGACTAGAAAATGAGGTACCCTTTTCAATAAAGTTCTGAAGCATCAAGTACTGTAATACAAGAATGTAAAAGCTTTAGCAACTCTAGAAGAAGAAAGAGAAGAAAAGCGTGAATAAATACAAAAGTACAAAAGCGGCAACAGCAAAAACTCTGAAGCTTGAAGCCAAGCGTCCGCTTCCGATAATCAAGTGACCGAAACGTCGTATTTTGAGGTACGCTCGTCCTAATGAAGTGATCTTGGTTTTGTTAGAAAGATAAGAGAAATACCTACCTGTTTCCTGAAGAAGTCGAGATCTGACTCAATCTCTATCAGAATGAAATTCATTTTTCAAGCATGAGGTGTGATACTGTTTATGAAAATTCGAATATGCAACCTTCTGCTGAAAATTTCTGGAGATTTGGTTGTTCAAAAGTATCGATCTTTGTATCGTTGGAAGGCTCAAAGAAATATCTGCAACTCTCATGAAGAGGTCAAGAGCGAAATCGATCTCTATCTTTGTCAAATGCATCCGTAAGTTGGTGACGTGATGTCGTTCCTGACTGTCATACTTTTGTATAGCATCTGGTGGCCATATATTGAGCTGATGGTGTTCGAATTGGATGAAACCGATGTCTCCTTAATGCTAATATCCCTATAAACAAGTTTCATGACGACATCGAATCCTAATTCGGGAGGTAACAGTGTCAAAGAAGCATAATATGCTAAATGGTCAGAATGTTACGAGTTAAATAGCCTTGAGAATGTGCCAAGTGGATAACCAAGCGCCTTAGCTCTTTTAAGAAGCGTCCATTGAAGCTAATCAAGCGTCTACTCAGAATACAGAACATTATGATGGGTGGAGAAGTAATTTTGAATGTAGTATTAAGATATTCAACGTCCAAACATGAGCAGAAAATGAGGTACCCTTTTCAATAAAGTTCTGAAGCATCAAGTACTATAATATAAGAATATAAAAGCTTCAGCAACTCTAGAATAAGAAAGAGAACAAAAGCGTGAATATAGACAAAAGTACAAAAGCGGCAATAGCAAAAACACTGAAGATTGAAGTCAAGCGTCCACTGCCGATAAACAAGCGTCCGAAACGTCCTATTTTGAGGTACGTTCGTCCTAATGAAGTGATCTTGGTTTTGTAAGAAAGATAAGAGAAATACCTACCTGTTTCCAGAAGAAGTCGAGATCTGACTCAATCTCTATCTGAATGAAATTCCTTTTTCAAGCATGAGGTGTGATACTGTTCAAGAAAATTCGAATTTGCAACCTTCTGCGGACAATTTCTGTAGATTTGTGTGTTCAAAAGTATCGATCTTTGTATCGTTGGAAGGCTCAAAGAAATATCTGCAATCTCGTGAAGAGGTCAAGAGCGAAATCGATCCCTATCTTTGTCAAAATGCATCCGTAAGTTGGTGACGTGATGTCGTTCCTGACTGTCATACCTTTGTATAGCATCTGTTGGCCATATATTGAGCTGATGGTTTTCTAATTGGATGAAACCGATGTCTCCTTAAAGCTATTATTCATATAAACAAGTTTCATGAAGACATTGAATCCTAATTCGGCCAGTAACAGGGTCAAAGAAGCATAATAGGCTAAATGGTCAGAATGCTACGAATTAAATAGCCTTGTGAATGTGCCAAGTGGATAACCAAGCCCCTTAGCTCTTTTAAGAAGCGTCCATTGAAGCTAATCAAGCGTCTACTCAGAATACAGAACATTATGATGGGTGGAGAAGTAATTTTGAATGAAATGTTAAGATATTCAACGTCCAAGCTTGACCAGAAAATGAGGTACCCTTTTCGATAAAGTTCTGAAGCATCTAGTATTGTAATACAAGAATATAAATGCTTCAGCAGCTCTAGAAGAAGAAAGAGAAGAAAAGCGTGAATAAAGACAAAAGTACAAAAGCGGCAACAGCAAAAACTCTGAAGCTTGAAGTCAAGCGTTCGCTACCGATAATCAAGCGTCCGAAACGTCATATTTTGAGGTACGCTCGTCCTAATGAAGTGATCTTGGTTTTGTTTGAAAGATAAACAAGCGTCCGAAACGTTCTATTTTGAGGTTAGCTCGTCCTAATTGGAAGAAATATCTGCAACTCCCATGAAGAGGTCAAGACCGAAATCAATATCTATCTTTGTCAAAATGCATCCGTAAGTTGGTGACGTGACGTCGTTCCTGACTGTCAACCTTTGTATAGCATCTGACGGCCATATATTGCGGTAATGGTTTTCTAATTGGATGAAACCGATGTCTCCTTAAAACTATTATAAATATAAGCATGTTTCTTGAAGACATCGACTCCTAATTCGGCCAGTAACAGGGTCAAAGAAGCATAATATGCTAAATGGTCAGAATGCTACGAGTTAAATAGCCTTGTGAATGTGCCAAGTGGATAACCAAGCACCTTAGCTCTTTTAAGAAGCGTCCATTGAACCTAATCAAGCGTCTACTCAGAATACAGAACATTATGATGGGTGCAGAAGTAATTTTGAATGTAGTATTAAGATATTCAACGTCCAAACTTGAGCAGAAAATGAGGTACCCTTTTCAATAAAGTTCTGAAGCATCATTTTCTGTAATATAAGAATATAAAAGCTTCAGCAACTCTAGAAGAAGAAAGAGAAGAAAAGCGTGACTATAGACAAAAGTACAAAAGCGGCAATAGCAAAAACACTGAAGATTGAAGTCAAGCGTCCGCTGCCGATAAACAAGCGTCCGAAACGTCCTATTTTGAGATACGTTCGTCCTAATGAAGTGATCTTGGTTTTGTTAGAAAGATAAGAGAAATACCTACCTGTTTCCTGAAGAAGTCGAGATCTGACTCAATCTCTATCTGAATGAAATTCCCTTTTCAAGCATGAGGTGTGATACTGTTCATGAAAATTCGAATATGCAACCTTCTGCTGACAATTTCTGGAGATTTGGGTGTTCAAAAGTATCGATCTTGGTTTCGTTGGAAGGCTCAAAGAAATATCTGCAACTCTCATGAAGAGGTCAAGAGCGAAATCGATCTCTATCTTTGTCAAATGCATCCGTAAGTTGGTGACGTGATGTCGTTCCTGACTGTCATACCTTTGTATAGCATCTGGTGGCCATATATTGAGCTGATGGTGTTCGAATTGGATGAAACCGATGTCTCCTTAATGCTAATATCCCTATAAACAAGTTTCATGAAGACATCGAATCCTAATTCGGCCAGTAACAGTGTCAAAGAAACATAATACGCTAAATGGTCAGAATGCTACGTGTTAAATAGCCTTGTGAATGTGCCAAGTGGATAGCCAAGCGCCTTAGCTCTTTTAAGAAGCGTCCATTGAAGCTAATCAAGCGTCTACTCAGAATACAAAACATTATGATGGGTGGAGAAGTAATTTTGAATGAAGTATTAAGATATTCAACGTCCAAACATGACCAGAAAATGAGGTACCCTTTTCAATAAAGTTCTGAAGCATCAAGTACTATAATATAAGAATATAAAAGCTTCAACAACTCTAGAATAAGAAAGAGAAGAAAAGCGTGAATATAGACAAAAGTACAAAAGCGGCAACAGCAAAAACACTGAAGATTGAAGTCAAGCGTCCGCTGCCGATAAACAAGCGTCCGAAACGTCCTATTTTGAGGTAAGCTCGTCCTAATTGGAAGAAATATCTGCAACTCCCATGAAAAGGTCAAGACCAAAATCGATCTCTATCTTTGTCAAAATGCATCCGTAAGTTGGTGACGTGACGTCGTTCCTGACTGTCATACCTTTGTATAGCATCTGATGGCCATATATTGAGGTAATGGTTTTATAATTGGATGAAACCGATGTCTCCTTAAAACTATTATAAATATAAACAAGTTTCTTGAAGACATCGAATCCTAATTCGGCCAGTAATCGGGTCAAAGAAGCATAATACGCTAAATGGTCAGAATGCTACGAGTTAAATAGCCTTGTGAATGTGCCAAGTGGATAACCATGCACCTTAGCTCTTTTAAGAAGCGTCCATTGAAGCTAATCAAGCGTCTACTCAGAATACAGAACATTATGATGGGTGGAGAAGTAATTTTGAATGAAGTGTTAAGATATTCAACGTCCAAGCTTGACCAGAAAATGAGGTACCCTTTTCGATAAAGTTCTAAAGCATCTAGTACTGTAATACAAGAATATAAAAGCTTCAGTAACTCAAGAAGAAGAAAGAGAAGAAATGCGTGAATAAAGACAAAAGTACAATAGCGGAAATAACAAAAACTCTGAAGCTTGAAGTCAAGTGTCCGCTGTCGATAATCAAGCGTCCGAAACGTCGTATTTTGAGGTACGCTCGTCCTATTGAAGTGATCTTGGTTTTGTTAAAAAGATAAGAGAAATACCTACCTGTTTCCAGAAGAAGTCGAGATCTGACTCAATCTCTATCTGAATGAAATTCCTTTTTCAAGCATGAGGTGTGATACTGTTCAAGAAAATTCGAATATGCAACCTTCTGCGGACAATTTCTGTAGATTTGTGTGTTCAAAAGCATCGATCTTGGTATCGTTGGAAGGCTCAAAGAAATATCTGCAATCTCGTGAAGAGGTCAAGAGCGAAATCGATCCCTATCTTTGTCAAAATGCATCCGTAAGTTGGTGACGTGATGTCGTTCCTGATTGTCATACCTTTGTATAGCATCTGATGGCCATATATTGAGCTGATGGTTTTCTAATTGGATGAAACCGATGTCTCCTTAAAGCTATTATTCATATAAACAAGTTTCATGAAGACATTGAATCCTAATTCGGCCAGTAACAGGGTCAAAGAAGCATAATAGGCTAAATGGTCAGAATGCTACGAATTAAATAGCCTTGTGAATGTGCCAAGTGGATAACCAAGCCCCTTAGCTCTTTTAAGAAGCGTCCATTGAAGCTAATCAAGCGTCTACTCAGAATACAGAACATTATGATGGGTGGAGAAGTAATTTTGAATGAAGTGTTAAGATATTCAACGTCCAAGCTTGACCAGAAAATGAGGTACCCTTTTCGATAAAGTTCTGATGCATCTAGTATTGTAATACAAGAATATAAAAGCTTCAGCAGCTCTAGAAGAAGAAAGAGAAGAAAAGCGTGAATAAAGACAAAAGTACAAAAGCGGCAACAGCAAAAACTCTGAAGCTTGAAGTCAAGCGTTCGCTACCGATAATCAAGCGTCCGAAACGTCATATTTTGAGGTACGCTCGTCCTAATGAAGTGATCTTGGTTTTGTTTGAAAGATAAACAAGCGTCCGAAACGTCCTATTTTGAGGTAAGCTCGTCCTAATTGGAAGAAATATCTGCAACTCCCATGAAGTGGTCAAGACCGAAATCAATATCTATCTTTGTCAAAATGCATCCGTAAGTTGGTGACGTGACGTCGTTCCCGACTGTCATACCTTTGTATAGCATCTGATGGCCATATATTGAGGTAATGGTTTTCTAATTGGATGAAACCGATGTCTCCTTAAAACTATTATAAATATAAGCATGTTTCTTGAAGACATTGAATCCTAATTCGGCCAGTAACAGGGTCAAAGAAGCATAATACGCTAAATGGTCAGAATGCTACGAGTTAAATAGCCTTGTGAATGTGCCATGTGGATAACCAAGCACCTTAGCTCTTTTAAGAAGCGTCCATTGAAGCTAATCAAGCGTCTACTCAGAATACAGAACATTATGATGGTTGCAGAAGTAATTTTGAATGTAGTATTAAGATATTCAACGTCCAAACTTGAGCAGAAAATGAGGTACCCTTTTCAATAAAGTTCTGAAGCATCATGTTCTGTAATATAAGAATATAAAAGCTTCAGCAGCTCTAGAAGAAGAAAGAGAAGAAAAGCGTGACCATAGACAAAAGTACAAAAGCGGCAATAGCAAAAACACTGAAGATTGAAGTCAAGCGTCCGCTGCCGATAAACAAGCATCCGAAACGTCCTATTTTGAGGTACGTTCGTCCTAATGAAGTGATCTTGGTTTTGTTAGAAAGATAAGAGAAATACCTACCTTTTTCCTGAAGAAGTCGATGCAACACCCTTTCCCGAGTGTCACATTCCCGAACGTTTATAAAGCCGAAAATATTTATTAATGCGGAAAATACGATTTTTCTTTTTCTTTTCTTTTCATAAAGATGTAATGGGATTAGTAAAGGTAATAAATAATACTAATAAGTGAACTTAGGTTCACCATGCATTTCTAGAACCTACATACAGTATTATAAATATAGAAACAGAAAACGGAAAACAGAAACATCAACATTACTGTATATAGACATAAGTCTAATGTATCACTGATATAAGAAAATACAATAAGTACTAGGAGTCATAGCTCCCAAAAGGTACTACAAAAACTGACATAGTCTGGCCGACAATAAAACTAAAATAGCAAAAGAGTCCACCTCCGAACTCAAAGGGACTGCGGAGTGGAACCATCGTCGCGTCCATCTGTTCAAACAGCAACAGCAAGTACCAGCAGAAAACATACAGATATGGGTGAGATTCCCGTTCATCAACACAACAAAATAGCAGTAGCAAAAACGGGACGACTCACCGGGTAACAGTGTACCCAACATGCTTACAAGGTTCTCAATATAAATCATGTTAAGCAGTTAACAACATAATAGCATGTTAAACATTTAACAGCATAATATAAGGCATCCTTAAACAATACAGCGATGTATAACAGTAAATGTAAACATCAATAGCCATAAACATCAATAGCCATGCAATGCAATGCAATGTATATGACTCAATGTCAATGTCACTGGGTACTACTCTGACCCCTACTCCATGGAGCTAACAAAACATTCGGAGAGAGTGAATGGGAGGACATGTTCCGGTTTCTGCCAGCCATGAGCAAGATGCTACAACATTTGTAACGTGCACGTATCTGGCTTTACGGTAACACTCTCGACCAAACATGAAAAGTACGGCATCTAGTAGAGGATATCAGTGTATTGCACGGATTCGCCACGACACAGAAGAATCACCAACTGGTCACATGTCAGCCCTTCCAACCCTGATACCTCCAAAAAGACCATTGAAGATCGTAACCGTAAGATTCGCACCCGCATCAAGGTGTAAGCTGTAACGCCCCGATTTTCACATTTTCTAATTCTTCATTATTTTAACGTCTTTATTTTATTCGAGGTCGTAGGAATAGAAATAAAATATTCCGAGACCATAGTCATGCTCGACGATATCGTAGGAAGCTACGATTAAGTTTTGAGTCAAAAACTCAAACGGAGTCCGGTCTGCGTTTTTACACTGACAGTATGATTTTAATGCTCAGAAGACCTTAGATAGACCCGTGAACGAGACAATAAGTCTTAGAATTCGATTCTCTACGTTTTGGTTAAATTTCGTAAAAATTTCAGAAAAATCATTTCCTGACCTTCGTTCGGGCGGATTGAACGAGCGGATTTCTCAATCGGGTGACGAACGGAGCCACATATGGACTTACCGAGACTCGCCAACAGATAATCTTGATATCACAACATCCCAGGACACTTGGGAGAGTATGCCAGAGTCGTCATGACGATCGGGAAAATCTAGACGTGAAATGACCAAAATGCCCCTAACCTTAGTCTTTTGCACTTTTACCATTTTACCCTTTTGGCAAATGACCTTTATGCCCTTAAGTGACTTGTTTTAAAGGCTGAACTCAGCCCATCCAGCCCCTCATTCACGAAATTTCTGCCCAAAGAAGAACACCATTGTTGTTCTTGAAGAGAAACTCCATTTTTCTTCTTGAAAAGCTTGAATCACTTGTTAGAATCACTTGATTCCTTGAGCAATCTTCCTTCATTTCAAGGTAAGATCACTTCTATGATCTCTTAGCTCCTTGAATATCTCTTTATTTCAAGATCAATCTCCATTTTCATGAAAAGAATTTCTTAGATCCAAAACTTTGAAAATCCATAGGAAATTGTAGAAAAATCCTTTTGAGGTATGACCAAGTTCTTTGAACTCACCTCATCATTCTCTATCTAAACCCAAGAGTTTATGATTCAACTCTCATCATAGCTCAAAAAGCACATTAGGGCCGAACCCTTTTGAAGATGATGAATAGTGTTTTTCATCAATTTTTGATTTCTAACACTTGATTTCATTCTTAGCTTTTCTAATGCCTTTGAATCCATGAAATGGAAAACCAAGATCAATTCCTAGCTTTATTCTCTTTAGGGTGGCCGAAACCCTCTTTGTGAGAATTGTTGAGTTTGGTTTGATTGTTGTTTAATGTTTGATTGTTTGGTTGTTTGTAGTTGGTGTCATCAGAAGGTTCACAAACCGATCAACCGACTTTGATCCTGGAATCTGCTCTTCAACAGGTATGGGGAGAAGAACCTCATCACACCAAGATGGTGGTAGTGAGAATGGTTGTTTACTTTATGTGTGGGTGAAACCCTTTAGTTTGGGTTCACTTTTAATTGTTATGTTTTGTTAAGTTCTCTTCAAGAACAAGGTTGTTTTGATGAGTTTATGCTTGAGTATGTTGTAGTGTGCTTTAGCATAAGTTGATGATGATATGATTGAATGAAAATCATTTTCATGTATGTTGGAAAACCTACTTTGATCACTAGATCAAGTATGGACTTTTATGCTTGGTCATGAGACTATGATGTGTGATGGACTTGTATGTTTTGGTTATGATGTAATAAGGTGTAATTGTGGTTTGTCATAATTGGTGTGAGATTTTGAGCTATATTTGCTTAGCTGGTGAAGTAAAGTCTCCATTTTTCATTGGAGTAGGCTTGTGGCCTTAGTAAGATGAAAATATAAGAACATATGTTGTTCTTGTTTTGGCAAAGTTTTGATGCAACGAAACATGATTTCATAACCTAGGATTTCAAAGAGAAACAAAAGTGATTTTTGATCCAAAGATCAAATGAAGTTTTAACCTTTTAAGTGTGTCACCAAAGTGGAAAATGTCTTTCCTTTAGCCATAGGTTTGTTAATCAAACTAAGTGTTTCAAAAGAGAATTAATGAAGAAGTTAAGGAAAAGTGAAAACAGGGCACTCGCCCAGCGAACCCCGTCTCGCCTCGCGAGACAGAGGGAAAATAAGGCATTCGCCAGGCTAACCTTGCCTCGCCTCGCGAGACAATGGACTAGCCCAAGCAGCAAAGATGCAGCTTCTCTGCCTCGCGTAGCGAAGTATTTCTCGCCCCGCGAACCGCCTAAGCAGTGAAGAATTGTAGCTCTGCCTCGCGACGCGAGACAATTATCGCCTCACGAAGCAGAAGGTCGGTTTGAAATACAGTTCTCTGCCTCGCGACGCGAGACAATATTCGCCTCGCGATATAGAGGATTTGTATAAGGAGCAAATATAACTCTCAGCCTCGCGACGCGAAACTTCTGTTCGCCCCGCGAGAAAGGAATTTCAATTGAGGTATCACTACCTTAATTTTGCTAAGCGGATGTACTCTCGCTAAGCGGATTTCATGTTTCAGAAAATGCTATAAATAGAGTAAGTAGTTCAAATGTTGTTTTAAATCAAATGAGTTTTCAACTGTAAAAGTTGTTTGGTTTACAAAAAGAGTTTTCTAACTCAATCTTAAAGTTTTACGCGTGAAAAACCTAAGTTAAGTAATTAACTTAGAGTTGAAAACAAGGGTTAATTAAGTATGGTATGTGGTGGAACAAGACCATGTGCTATACCATTGATGACTTAGTACATCAATGACTTCATAAGACTTAAGTGAAATCAACACTTGTTTCCTTAATTGAAAGACAAGGGATTAATATCTTAGAAAGGCTCAAAGACTTATCTAAGAGGATTCTCAATCCTTACTCATAATGCTTAGGACTTGAGACACAATTCATAAGACATAAACACAAACATGTAACGATTTGGGTTTTGAAACAATAGTTCGATGACGGACCGATGATTTGGATCCAAGTTAATCGTTCAATTGTTTCTGTCTTGTGATAACTGGAATGAGAGAGATCCTGAGGCTGTGCAGGTATGGGACTGTACAGTGGAAGGAATCCTGAGGCTATGCAGGTATGGGACTGTATAGTTAAGTGAAGGCATATAAGAATTGATTGGTACTACCCATACCAACAAGATTTATCTTCTTTTCGGGAACTTAGAACATAAGTACTTTATAGTTAAGCGTGCTTGACTTAGAGTAATTATGGGATGGGTGACCTTCTGGGAAGTTTCCTAGAAAGCGTGTGAGTGAGGACAAAACACGCTGAAAAGACTTGTGTTGGTTTGTGGGGATAGTCGGCGATTCTGAAAGCAGTCTGGATCATTCCAAAGGAATCACGAGATATTTATCCGATGGATAAATGTTTTATAAAACAAAGATGTGTGTACTTCCTAAGGAAGAGAACCTTAGTGAACCTTGAGGTTTATCCAATGGATAGACATTGTTTTATCGCATCTGCTTTGTGTAAGCATTGGCATTTCATGTGCATAGTTGTAAGGCCTTGAGCCTAGGAGTTGAGCTTACACCTTGATGCGGGTGCGAATCTTACGGTGACGATCTTCAATGGTCTTTTTGGAGGTATCAGGGTTGGAAGGGCTGACATGTGACCAGTTGGTGATTCTTCTGTGTCGTGGCGAATCCGTGCAATACACTGATATCCTCTACTAGATGCCGTACTTTTCATGTTTGGTCGAGAGTGTTACCGTAAAGCCAGATACGTGCACGTTACGAATGTTGTAGCATCTTGCTCATGGCTGGCAGAAACCGGAACATGTCCTCCCATTCACTCTCTCCGAATGTTTTGTTAGCTCCATGGAGTAGGGGTCAGAGTAGTACCCAGTGACATTGACATTGAGTCATATACATTGCATTACATTGCATGGCTATTGATGTTTATGGCTATTGATGTTTACATTTACTGTTATACGTCATTGTACTCTTTAAGAATACCTTATATTATGCTGTTAAATGTTTAGCATGCTATTATGTTGTTAACTGCTTAACATGATTTATATTGAGAACCTTGTAAGCATGTTGGGTACGCTGTTACCCGGTGAGTCGTCCCGTTTTTGCTAATGCTGTTTTGTTGTGTTGATGAACGGGAATCTCACCCATATCTGTATGTTTTCTGCTAGTACTTGCTGTTGCTGTTTGAACAGAAGGACGCGACGATGGTTCCGTTCCACAGTCCCTTTGAGTTCGGAGGTGGACTCTTTTGCTGTTTTAGTTTTGTTATCGGCCAGACTATGTCAGTTTTTGTAGTACCTTTTGGGAGCTATTACTCCTAGTACTTATTGTATTTCTTATGTCAGTCATACATTAGACTTATGTCTATATATAGTAATGTTGTTATTTCTGTTTTCTGTATTATAATACTGTATGTATGTCCTAGTAATGCATGGTGAACCTAAGTTCACTTATTAGTATTATTTACTACCTTTACTAATCCCATTACATCTTTATGAAAAGAAAAGAAAAAAAGAAAAATCGTATTTTCCGCATTAATAAATATTTTCGGCCTTATAAACGTTCGGGAATGTGACACTCGGGAAAGGGTGTTGCATTATTTGGTATCAGAGCTGGCCGAGTCTTTTTGGGGTTTGTAGGTTATGGTCTGTCTTGTTTGTGTTGTGTTTTCTCTGATTGTTTTCTGTGTTATTGTTTCTGAGAGAAAACAATGTTGGAGAGGATGATGACTTTGGTCTATCCTTTTGTATTGTTTGTTCTCTGTGTTGTGTTTCTGTGAAGAAGACAACGATTGTTTGTTACTCTCTACATTATTGTTTCTGAAGGGGAATGATATTGGACAGGGTAGTAATGTTTTTGCTTTCTTGTAAGTTGTCGCTCGCAGAGTTCTTTAGAACGAGTGCTTTTCCGATGAGTTGAAAGACATGGAGTTCCTGCAGCTACGTCAAGGAGGAATGTCTGTCAAAGAATATGCTGATCGTTTTGAGTTCCTGCTGAAGTCTTCGAGGTATTTCCATCTTCATCCGGATGAGGAGTGGAGGTGCACAAAGTTCGAAGAAGGTTTAAGGGACGAGATTCGAGGAGAGGTGCTACCTCTTGAGGTCAAAGAGTTCTCAGTTTTGGTAGATGAATGCTTTGTAATCGAAGATCTGATGAAGACTCGTGGAGGAAGGCAACGTCACTCTGGACCGACTAGGTTCCATAAAGGCACCAATGGTCGTGATGATAGGTCTCGATGGAAACCATATTCGAAACAGCAAGGTCAACAACAACGTTCTGTAGGAGGAAGCAGCGGGAGTATTAGTCAATCTGGAAGCGCCCCAAAGAAGTGCATGAAGTGTGGCAAGAACAATCATGTGACTAGAGGATGCTTGATCAAGGGAATCATATGCTTCAAGTGTGGGAAACCAGGACATACTTCACGCAACTGTGTGCAATCAAAAGCTAGACGTTCTGTCAACGATGTGCAAACAGCGAAGCCTAAGGCAATGAGTAGAGCTTATACTGGGGATGATGCTGAGACTTCTCAAAGGGAAGATTTGATTCACGGTCAGGTCGTCGTGGAAGGTAAAACCTTATCTGTATCTTTCCTTACCCTTAGATTTGGTAATTCTTGCACTTCCTGCAAAGCCTGTTATAACTGCGAAAGTCTGTTTGAACTGTTCTATTTTCCGTAATGGATAGAACGTTTTTGATTGATTTAATCTGTTTGCCTCTTCCGCAAATGGATGTGATCATAGGGATGGATTGGTTATCTTGTAACTATATCCTATTAGATGGTGCAAACAAAACCTTAGTTTTCCCTGATTCGGATAATTCTGGATTTGGATTGCCAACCAAGGAAACGTTTCTTTGAGAGGAGGAGCGCAACGAATACATGTTACTAACGAGTTTCCGGAAGTCTTTCTTGAAGACGTACCAGGTGTACCGCCAGTTCGAGACATCGAGTTGTGATCGATCTTGTGCCAGGAATAGGACCAGCGTCTATGACACCTTATCATGGCACCTGCTGAGTTGGAAACCTTGAAGGAACAGTTGGTGGACTTATTGGGAAAACAGTTCGTTAGACCCAGTGTGTCGCCGTGGGGAGCACCTGTGCTGTTGGTGAAAAAGAAAGATGGAACATCTCGCCTATGTGTGGATTATCGCCAGTTGAATAAGGTTACCATTAAGAACAAGTATCCACTTCCGAGGATAGATGACTTGATGGATCAGTTGAGGGGAGCGGCAGTTTTCTCCAAGAATGATTTGCGATCGGGTTATAACCAGATTCGTGTGAAGACAGAAGATATACCGAAGACAGCGTTTCGAACACGCTATGGGCACTACGAGTATCTTGTGATGCCGTTTGGTGTGACGAATTGTTATGATCCAAAGTGGATCTATTGAATGTAGGATCGTTCTAGGAGAATTGATCCGAAATTGAAATGAAAATTCAAACTAAAAATTGGAGGGAAATCCAAACTTGTTCATTTTTGATGATCTTGAGGAGAATTGAGAGAACTAGCTCCACCTCAAGCCAAAGCTTGATCATCAAATCACAAGAATCATGGATCCACAATTCCTAAGCAACATAAAGCTAAAATGCATAAATCCTAAGATAAGCCTAAGGCTTTAGGCGTGAGGCAACTTGAATTCAAAAATAACGAAAAGAAAGGGAAAAGATGAAGGGGAAGGGAAATGGAAGAAAGCGCCACAACTCCATGGATTAGATGGAGTGATAAGCTCAAGGAAGATCCGCCACAAGAGTAAGGAGCTCTTGATGAGAATCACAAGGTTCTACTCTAGAACCTTCAAGAGGAGACTCTCTCTCTCAACTCTCTCTAAATTCTCAATGTGAGAAAAATTCTAAACTTTCAATTATGAATGAAAATGAGTACAAGGAGGTATTTATATGGCTCCTAACTTCTCTATGTGTAGGCGCGCCTAAGCTCCTCTTATGCATGGTAGGAGCGCGCCTCTTCCTACTTGGATGGGCCTTGATGACTCCATCGTGGCCCATTTACAAGTCCATGATGCAAAAGTCAAACTAGAAAAGTCAAAGTACTAAAAGTCCTACTTTTATTACATGGTTTCCTAAACTAGTTTATGTAGCCGTGACCTCAAGTTGTGAGAGGTTCACCATTCTTGGTTCTTCCTCTTGGTTGATCTTCATGTCCATGAGGTTGACTACTTTCACTTCAAGTGCACTTTGGGCCTTCTTCAATCTTGATCTTGTCATAGGCCCAACTATGTTCCTTAAGCTTGAGTCCTCTTCTTCCTCTTTAGGTGATGCTTGGTGAGTGTTGTCATGAGGGATCTCATCATCCCCTCCTTCTTGGAGTGAATTCGACCCCGAATATAGTTCTTGGTCACCTACATCAAATAAACTCAAGTCACTAACATTGAAAGTGGCACTCACATTGTAATCACCCGGCAAGTCTATTTTATATGCATTATCATTAATTCGCTCCAAGACTTGAAATGGGCCATCCCCCCTTGGGTTTAATTTGGATTTCCTTTTTGAGGGAAATCTTTCTTTTCTCAAATGAACCCATACCCAATCCCCGGGTTGAAAGACAACATGTTTCCTTCCCTTATTTGCAAATTTGGCATTTTGTTCTAAACGCTTTTCAATTTGAGCCTTGACTTTTTCATGCAGCTTTTGAACAAATTCAGCTTTTGTTTTGCCATCTTTATGCATCAAGTTAGACGCATTGGGCAAGGGAAGTAGGTCAAGTGGAGTTAGGGGATTGAACCCGTATACCACTTCAAATGGTGAGCAAAGTGTGGTGGAGTGTGTAACTCGATTATAAGCAAATTCAACAAATGGTAAACACTCCTCCCAAGTTTTCAAATTCTTTTTAATGATTGCTCTAAGAAGGGTTGACAATGTGCGATTCACAACCTCCGTTTGCCCATCCGTTTGGGGATGACAAGTGGTGGAAAAGAGCAATTTTGTTCCCAATTTATTCCATAGAGTTCTCCAAAAATGGCTTAAGAATTTTGTATCCCTATCCGAGACTATGCTCTTAGGCACCCCATGTAGCCTAACAATTTCTTTGAAGAAAAGGTTGGCTATGTGGCATGCATCATCACTTTTATGACAAGGGATGAAATGGGCCATTTTTGAGAATCGGTCCACCACAACAAAGATTGAATCCCTTCCTTGCTTAGTCCTAGGGAGCCCTACAATAAAGTCCATGGATATGTCCATCCAAGGGGCCATAGGAATAGGCAAGGGAGAGTACAATCCATGAGGTTTGCTAGTCGATTTTGCCTTCTTACAAACAATACATTTTTGGCACCATTTATGCACTTCTTTCTTAAGACAAGGCCAATAAAAGTGTTCAAGAAGAATGTCCATTGTCTTTTTGACCCCGAAGTGCCCCATTAAACCTCCCTCATGTGCTTCCTTTATTAATAATTCCCTCATTGAATGCTTAGGGACACACAATCGCTTATCTTTAAAAAGAAAACCATCATGCAAGTAATAGTCCTTATGCGCCCCTTGCTCACACTCTTTGAAAATTTGAGAGAATTCTATATCACAAGCATACAATTCCTTTATGTGATTAAACCCTAGGATTTTGGTTTCTAATGTGGCAAGCAAATTATATCTCCTAGATAGAGCATCGGCCACCATGTTCATTTTTCCCTTTTTGTGTTTAATCACATATGGAAATTGTTCAATGAATTCCACCCACTTTGCGTGGCGCTTGTTTAACTTCCCTTGTCCTTTTAAGTGCTTCAAGGACTCATGATCACTATGTATCACGAATTCTTTAGGCAATAGGTAGTGTTGCCACACCTTGAGACTCCTTACTAGGGCATATAATTCTTTATCATAAGTAGAGTAGTTTAAACTTGCCCCACTAAGTTTCTCACTAAAATAAGCAATGGGGTGGCCTTCTTGAAGCAAAACAGCCCCAATGCCTACATTAGAGGCATCACACTCTATTTCAAAGGACTTCACAAAATTTGGAAGCGCAAGTATTGGTGCATTTGTGAGTTTTTCTTTTAACAAGTTAAAAGCCTTTTCTTGTTCTTGACCCCATTTAAAACCAACATGCTTTTTAACCACTTCATTTAGGGGTGCGGCCAAAGTGCTAAAATCTTTGACAAATCTCCTATAGAAACTTGCCAATCCATGGAAGCTTCTCACTTCTCCCACGGTTTTGGGAGTTGGCCACTCTTTAATGGCTTTGATTTTCTCCTCATCAACTTGTACACCTTTGGAACTCACAACAAACCCAAGGAATACAACTTGATGAGTACAAAAAGAGCATTTCTCAAGATTAGCATACAATTGCTCTTTCCGTAGCACTTGCAAGACACTTCTAACATGTTCAATATGCACCTCAAGTGTCATGCTATAGATCAAAATGTCATCAAAGTACACTACCACAAATTTGCCTAGAAAATCCCTCAAGACATGATTCATGAGCCTCATGAATGTGCTAGGTGCATTAGTTAGCCCAAAAGGCATGACTAGCCATTCATAAAGTCCATATTTTGTCTTAAAGGCGGTTTTCCATTCATCCCCCTCCCTAATCCTTATTTGATGATATCCACTCTTGAGATCTATTTTAGAAAAGTAGCATGAACCATGCAACTCATCTAATAAGTCATCAAGGCGAGGGATTGGATGCCTATATTTTATGGTAATGTTGTTGATGGATCTACAATCCGTGCACATTCTCCAAGTGCCATCTTTCTTTGGAACAAGGATGACGGGCATAGCACAAGGACTTAGAGATTCCCGTACCCATCCTTTTTCCAAGAGATCTTCTACTTGCTTTTGAATCTCTTTTGTTTCTTGTGGATTGCTTCTATAGGCCGGCCTATTAGGTAGAGAAGCACTTGGAATTAAATCCATTTGGTGCTCAATTCCCCTCATAGGTGGTAGGCCGCAAGGAATATCTTTTGGAAATACATCCACATATTCGTTTATGAGAGATTCAAAAGAAGTTGGCAAAGTTGTAGGTTGAGTTAATTTATTTTGAGTTAAGCAAGTTTCACGAAGATAGAGTAGGTATAGTGGTTGCCTTGCAAGATATGCTCTCTTCACCTCTCTTTCTTTTATGAACAAGCTCTCTTTTGTTCTCTCTTCTCTTACCTCAACCTCTTGCTTTTCTCTCTTATGTCCTTTTCCATTTTTCGTTGATTCTTTTTCACACTCAATTTCTTTTTCCTTTATGGCTTTTCTCTCTTGCTCTCTTTTCACTCTTAATTTCACTTGATCCTCACACACTTCTCTTGGTGAAAGAGGTACAAGAGTAACTTTCCTATTTCTATGTACAAAAGTAAATTTGTTGGAATGACCATCATGCACCACATTCCTATCAAATTGCCATGGTCTTCCAAGTAGGATATGCCCCGCTTCCATTGGAACCACATCACAAAGAACTTCATCTTCATACTTCCCAATGGAGAAGCTCAACATTACTTGCTTGTTGACTAACAATTCACCCTCTTCACTTAGCCATTGAAGCTTGTAAGGCCGTGGATGCAAAGTAGTCTTCAACCCAAGTTTTTCCACTAGTCTTGTGCTTGCAACATTAGTACAAGATCCACCATCAATTATCAATGAACAAAGCTTGTCTTGGATAGTGCATCTTGTGTGGAAGATGTTCTCTCTTTGGCTATCATCCTTCTCTTTTAGTTGAACCCCAAGCAACCTCCTAACCATGAGTAAATCCCCTTCTAATGCTTTCACTTCACTCTCTTCTTCACTTTCACTAGTGGACATAGGGGAAGAAGGAGAAGAATTACATGTTTCATACCCTCCCTCTTTAATTACCATGGTCCTTTTATTTGGACATTGAGAAGCTATATGACCCCTACCCAAGCATTTAAAACATTTAATATCTCTATTCCTAGAAGTTGATGGAATTGAAGTAGGACTTGATACATTTTTACCTTTGAACACATTAGGACCCGAACCTTCATTGGTCTTGAATGTGGTTCCCTCCTTCTTAGACTTGTCCTTCCAACTTGAAGAGGAATAGTTGTTGAATGGCTTCTTGTAGGATCTTTTTCTCTTCAATTGTTGCTCCACTTTGATTGCTTGATGCACCAAATCTTCTAATTCAACATAATGGTGCAATTCAACTATGTCTAAGATTTCTTGATTCAAACCATTGAGGAATCTTGCCATGGTTGCTTCTCTTTCTTCAAAGATGTTGGCCCTAATCAATGCAACCTCCATCTCCTTATAGTATTCGTCCACACTTTTGTTGCCTTGATTAAGCCTTTGAAGCTTGTTATGGAGCTCCCTATGATAGTGTGAAGAAACAAATCTTTTCCTCATAATGGCCTTCATTTCTCTCCAAGTAGAAATTGGATCATCTCCATTCCTCCTTTTCTCCTTGATTAGTTGATCCCACCATATCAATGCATAGTCCACAAACTCTATGGATGCCACCTTAACCTTCTTCTCTTCACTATAATGTTGGCATTCAAAAATTTGCTCTATTTTTGTCTCCCACTCTAGATATAACTCGGGATCATTTTTACCTTGAAATGTTGGCACTTTTACTTTTACTCCCTCAAGTCTATCATTTTGTCTCCTCACTCTATCCTCACCATAGACTCCATGCCTCCTCCTATGCCTCCTTCTCCTTCGGTCATCCTCCTCATATTCATTGTCTTCATGTGATGAATTTGCATGAGAGGAACTTTCTTGTCTTGGACTTCTAGTTCTTGTGCCTCTTGAAGCTCTTTCAAGGCCTTCAAATCTTTCATTAACCACATCATTTTGCCTTTCTAGAAGCCTTTCCAAATGCCGTGTCATTCTTTGAAGTTTCATATCATAGGCCAAGGTTCTAGGGGAAGGTGGTGTACTACCTTCACCATCACCTCTAGTTTGTGACATGTTTACAATTTTCAACAATGAAATAAAAAAAATAAAATGGA
Organism: Ammopiptanthus mongolicus; assembly: GCA_039655645.1. NCBI lineage: Eukaryota > Viridiplantae > Streptophyta > Magnoliopsida > Fabales > Fabaceae > Ammopiptanthus > Ammopiptanthus mongolicus. Next base: position 62,053,266 of record CM077346.1, on the reverse strand, counting down.
CCTCACCACTCAACTAAGTGTTTCACTCTTAGAATGTTCACTCGTGTATCACACAAATAGGCTTTTTAGCAAATGCACACTCTTGCCTTTTTCCACTCTAAAGTCTCACTCAAAGGCTCTTGAAGTAGAAACAAGCAATTCCAAGATATAAAGCCAAATACACTTGCAAACAAATCAAACCAAGAGTAATGCACTCACAAGAATTTCAAGGAAAGAAAACTACAAGACAAAACTTAAGAAGTTTAAAAGACAAACTAAAAATGCTCAACAAGAAATAGTACACTCAAATAGAATTGAAGAAGACAAGTAAAAGAAGAAAGAATAAGAAGAAAGACAAAGTAGAAAATGAACTTTTCTTAATGTGTTCTTGAATTTCGAAATTTCTTGCTCAAGTAGGCTCATACACAAAGTTTCAAGGCTGAATAGTGGCAAGTCTTTTTCTGCAAATAATTTTTTTTTCGAAACTTTTAGTATTTGCACTTTTGCCCCAATTTTTTTTTAAATTTGCGTTTTGGTCCTTTGGATTTTTTTTCAGATTTGGACTCTTTTTCCTTTTCTATAATTTCTGAACTATTTTTTTTTTATAACAGCCACTGACTTTTCGAAATTACACAAACAGCCCAAACTAAACAATTAATACAAATGTAAGATTAAAGAGCCTTCTAAAGTGCTTTTGCAAGAAGCAAATTGAATTTCAACAAACAAATTTAGGATTCACTATTTTGATGCTTAGATCTTTCATTCAAGTGGTTGATCAACAAGTTAACCAACACTTTTGAAATTCATCAAGATCTATCAAGCAATTATCCCAAGGATCCTAAGAAATATGAAGAACACTTATGAACATCAAGAAAATTCAAATTCAAAAGAATAGATCAAATCTAACACAAATATATGTAGAATTCGAAAATTCAAACCATAAGAACAACAAATTACACTACTAGAACACAAAATCAAGATCAAAAGGATCTAGATCTAGAATTTTTTTTTGAATTTGAAAAAGTGGCGCCAAAAATTTGAATTTACCGCCAAATTTTTTTGAATATTTTTAGCTTCTAACTCTCCTAGAGGCTAGCTCTGATACCAAATGTTATGATCCAAAGTGGATCTATTGAATGTAGGATCGTTCTAGGAGAATTGATCCGAAATTGAAATGAAAATTCAAACTAAAAATTGGAGGGAAATCCAAACTTGTTCATTTTTGATGATCTTGAGGAAAATTGAGAGAACTAGCTCCACCTCAAGCCAAAGCTTGATCATCAAATCACAAGAATCATGGATCCACAATTCCTAAGCAACATAAAGCTAAAATGCATAAATCCTAAGATAAGCCTAAGGCTTTAGGCGTGAGGCAACTTGAATTCAAAAATAACGAAAAGAAAGGGAAAAGATGAAGGGGAAGGGAAATGGAAGAAAGCGCCACAACTCCATGGATTAGATGGAGTGATAAGCTCAAGGAAGATCCGCCACAAGAGTAAGGAGCTCTTGATGAGAATCACAAGGTTCTACTCTAGAACCTTCAAGAGGAGACTCTCTCTCTCAACTCTCTCTAAATTCTCAATGTGAGAAAAATTCTAAACTTTCAATTATGAATGAAAATGAGTACAAGGAGGTATTTATATGGCTCCTAACTTCTCTATGTGTAGGCGCGCCTAAGCTCCTCTTATGCATGGTAGGAGCGCGCCTCTTCCTACTTGGATGGGCCTTGATGACTCCATCGTGGCCCATTTACAAGTCAATGATGCAAAAGTCAAACTAGAAAAGTCAAAGTACTAAAAGTCCTACTTTTATTACATGGTTTCCTAAACTAGTTTATGTAGCCGTGACCTCAAGTTGTGAGAGGTTCACCATTCTTGGTTCTTCCTCTTGGTTGATCTTCATGTCCATGAGGTTGACTACTTTCACTTCAAGTGCACTTTGGGCCTTCTTCAATCTTGATCTTGTCATAGGCCCAACTATGTTCCTTAAGCTTGAGTCCTCTTCTTCCTCTTTAGGTGATGCTTGGTGAGTGTTGTCATGAGGGATCTCATCACGAATGCTCCAGCTATATTCATGGATTACATGAATAGGATCTTTCGTTCATATCTAGATAAGTTTGTGGTTGTTTCATAGACGACATACTCATCTATTCGCAAAACCAGGAAGTACACGCTGAATATCTTAGTGTGATTCTTCAGGTTCTGAAGGAGAAACAGCTATATGCAAAGTTGTCCAAGTGTGAGTTTTGGCTCGACGAAGTAAAGTTTTTGGGTCATGTGATTTCAAAGGAAGGATGAAGCGTTTGAATGGACTGAAGCCTGTGAGGAAAGTTTGCAAGGATTAGAGAGAAGGTTGACTACTTCACCTGTGTTAGTGCTGCCTGATCTCAAGGGAACATTTGTGTTCACACTCCTACGTATTCCTCAATGTATTAGACAATTGAGTGAATTGGTAATATGGTGTCCATTGGTCTGGACATTTTCGTATTACTTCACTGAAAGTTTTGTTATGACTATTTCTTGAGTTATAACATAAACAACTTCTTGATACTGAAAGTTTCTTGATGAAACTTAGTCTAATCACTTTTACTTTTGGTGAAGGTGATCCAGTCTGATTTTTGCCAGACTGTTTATCTTTCGATTCCCAAATTTATTGGAAGGTTCTTATGAAAGAAGGAACTTTATTAGAGTCATGGATGTAAACATGTATTAGCTATGCATTTTTACACTCACGAACCTACTAAAGAGTCTTTTTGCATATGGGATATTCCTATATTCATTCCAGATTGGTAAAATTCTTTTGTATACTTTCTTCTGAGACCAAGACCAGGAAAAATTTCCTTTGTTGGATTTCTTTCCTTAATCTTCAGCGATCGAGTGGGTTTAATTTTAAGTCACGGAATTTCGAGGACGAAATTCTTTTAAGAGGGATAGGAATGTAACGCCCCGATTTTCACATTTTCTAATTCTTCATTATTTTAACGTCTTTATTTTATTCGAGGTCGTAGGAATAGAAATAAAATATTCCGAGACCATAGTCATGCTCGACGATATCGTAGGAAGCTACGATTAAGTTTTGAGTCAAAAACTCAAACGGAGTCCGGTCTGCGTTTTTACACTGACAGTATGATTTTACTGCTCAGAAGACCTTAGATAGACCCGTGAACGAGACAATAAGTCTTAGAATTCAATTCTCTACGTTTTGGTTAAATTTCGTAAAAATTTCAGAAAAATCATTTCCTGACCTTCGTTCGGGCAGATTTCTCAATCGGGTGACGAACGGAGCCACATATGGACTTACCGAGACTCGCCAACAGATAATCTTGATATCACAACATCCCAGGACACTTGGGAGAGTATGCCAGAGTCGTGATGACGATCGGGAAAATCTAGACGTGAAATGACCAAAATGCCCCTAACCTTAGTCTTTTGCACTTTTACCATTTTACCCTTTTGGCAAATGACCTTTTTGCCCTTAAGTGACTTGTTTTAAAGGCTGAACTCAGCCCATCCAGCCCCTCATTCACGAAATTTCTGCCCAAAGAAGAACACCATTGTTGTTCTTGAAGAGAAACTCCATTTTTCTTCTTGAAAAGCTTGAATCACTTGTTAGAATCACTTGATTCCTTGAGCAATCTTCCTTCATTTCAAGGTAAGATCACTTCTATGATCTCTTATCTCCTTGAATATCTCTTTATTTCAAGATCAATCTCCATTTTCATGAAAAGAATTTCTTAGATCCAAAACTTTGAAAATCCATAGGAAATTGTAGAAAAATCCTTTTGAGGTAAGACCAAGTTCTTTGAACTCACCTCATCATTCTCTATCTAAACCCAAGAGTTTATGATTCAACTCTCATCATAGCTCAAAAAGCACATTAGGGCCGAACCCTTTTGAAGATGATGAATAGTGTTTTTCATCAATTTTTGATTTCTAACACTTGATTTCATTCTTAGCTTTTCTAATGCCTTTGAATCCATGAAATGGAAAACCAAGTTCAATTCCTAGCTTTATTCTCTTTAGGGTGGCCGAAACCCTCTTTGTGAGAATTGTTGAGTTTGGTTTGATTGTTGTTTAATGTTTGATTGTTTGGTTGTTTGTAGTTGGTGTCATCAGAAGGTTCACAAACCGATCAACCGACTTTGATCCTGGAATCTGCTCTTCAACAGGTATGGGGAGAAGAACCTCATCACACCAAGATGGTGGTAGTGAGAATGGTTGTTTACTTTATGTGTGGGTGAAACCCTTTAGTTTGGGTTCACTTTTAATTGTTATGTTTTGTTAAGTTCTCTTCAAGAACAAGGTTGTTTTGATGAGTTTATGCTTGAGTATGTTGTAGTGTGCTTTAGCATAAGTTGATGATGATATGATTGAATGAAAATCATTTTCATGTATGTTGGAAAACCTACTTTGATCACTAGATCAAGTATGGACTTTTATGCTTGGTCATGAGACTATGATGTGTGATGGACTTGTATGTTTTGGTTATGATGTAATAAGGTGTAATTGTGGTTTGTCATAATTGGTGTGAGATTTTGAGCTATATTTGCTTAGCTGGTGAAGTAAAGTCTCCATTTTTCATTGGAGTAGGCTTGTGGCCTTAGTAAGATGAAAATATAAGAACATATGTTGTTCATGTTTTGGCAAAGTTTTGATGCAACGAAACATGATTTCATAACCTAGGATTTCAAAGAGAAACAAAAGTGATTTTTGATCCAAAGATCAAATGAAGTTTTAACCTTTTAAGTGTGTCACCAAAGTGGAAAATGTCTTTCCTTTAGCCATAGGTTTGTTAATCAAACTAAGTGTTTCAAAAGAGAATTAATGAAGAAGTTAAGGAAAAGTGAAAACAGGGCACTCGCCCAGCGAACCCCGTATAAGGCATTCGCCAGGCTAACCTTGCCTCGCCTCGCGAGACAGTGGACTAGCCCAAGCAGCAAAGATGCAGCTTCTCTGCCTCGCGTAGCGAAGTATTTCTCGCCCCGCGAACCGCCTAAGCAGTGAAGAATTGTAGCTCTGCCTCGCGACGCGAGACAATTATCGCCTCGCGAAGCAGAAGGTCGGTTTGAAATACAGTTCTCTGCCTCGCGACGCGAGACAATATTCGCCTCGCGATACAGAGGACTTGTATAAGGAGCAAATATAACTCTCAGCCTCGCGACGCGAAACTTCTGTTCGCCCCGCGAGAAAGGAATTTCAATTGAGGTATCACTACCTTAATTTAGCTAAGCGGATGTACTCTCGCTAAGCGGATTTCATGTTTCAGAAAATGCTATAAATAGAGTAAGTAGTTCAAATGTTGTTTTAAATCAAATGAGTTTTCAACTGTAAAAGTTGTTTGGTTTACAAAAAGAGTTTTCTAACTCAATCGTAAAGTTTTACGCGTGAAAAACCTAAGTTAAGTAATTAACTTAGAGTTGAAAACAAGGGTTAATTAAGTATGGTATGTGGTGGAACAAGACCATGTGCTATACCATTGATGACTTAGTACATCAATGACTTCATAAGACTTAAGTGAAATCAACACTTGTTTCCTTAATTGAAAGACAAGGGATTAATATCTTAGAAAGGCTCAAAGACTTATCTAAGAGGATTCTCAATCCTTACTCATAATGCTTAGGACTTGAGACACAATTCATAAGATATAAACACAAACATGTAACGTTTTGGGTTTTGAAACAATAGTTCGATGACGGACCGATGATTTGGATCCAAGTTAATCGTTCAATTGTTTCTGTCTTGTGATAACTGGAATGAGAGAGATCCTGGGGCTGTGCAGGTATGGGACTGTACAGTGGAAGGAATCCTGAGGCTATGCAGGTATGTGACTGTATAGTTAAGCAAGGCATATAAGAATTGATTGGTACTACCCATACCAACAAGATTTATCTTCTTTTCGGGAACTTAGAACATAAGTACTTTATAGTTAAGCGTGCTTGACTTAGAGTAATTATGGGATGGGTGACCTTCTGGGAAGTTTCCTAGAAAGCGTGTGAGTGAGGACAAAACACGCTGAAAAGACTTGTGTTGGTTTGTGGGGATAGTCGGCGATTCTGAAAGCAGTCTGGATCATTCCAAAGGAATCACGAGATATTTATCCGATGGATAAATGTTTTATAAAACAAAGATGTGTGTAGTTCCTAAGGAAGAGAACCTTAGTGAACCTTGAGGTTTATCCAATGGATAGACATTGTTTTATCACATCTGCTTTGTGTAAGCATTGGCATTTCATGTGCATAGTTGTAAGGCCTTGAGCCTAGGAGTTGAGCTTACACCTTGATGCGGGTGCGAATCTTACGGTGACGATCTTCAATGGCCTTTTTGGAGGTATCAGGGTTGGAAGGGCAGACATGTGACCAGTTGGTGATTCTTCTGTGTCGTGGCGAATCCGTGCAATACACTGATATCCTCTACTAGATGCCGTACTTTTCATGTTTGGTCGAGAGTGTTACCGTAAAGCCAGATACGTGCACGTTACGAATGTTGTAGCATCTTGCTCATGGCTGGCAGAAACCGGAACATGTCCTCCCATTCACTCTCTCCGAATGTTTTGTTAGCTCCATGGAGTAGGGGTCAGAGTAGTACCCAGTGACATTGACATTGAGTCATATACATTGCATTACATTGCATGGCTATTGATGTTTATGGCTATTGATGTTTACATTTACTGTTATACGTCATTGTACTGTTTAAGAATACCTTATATTATGCTGTTAAATGTTTAGCATGCTATTATGTTGTTAACTGCTTAACATGATTTATATTGAGAACCTTGTAAGCATGTTGGGTACGCTGTTACCCGGTGAGTCGTCCCGTTTTTGCTACTGCTGTTTTGTTGTGTTGATGAACGGGAATCTCACCCATATCTGTATGTTTTCTGCTGGTACTTGCTGTTGCTGTTTGAACAGATGGACGCGACGATGGTTCCGTTCCACAGTCCCTTTGAGTTCGGAGGTGGACTCTTTTGCTGTTTTAGTTTTGTTATCGGCCAGACTATGTCAGTTTTTGTAGTACCTTTTGGGAGCTATGACTCCTAGTACTTATTGTATTTCTTATGTCAGTCATACATTAGACTTATGTCTATATATAGTAATGTTGTTATTTCTGTTTTCTGTATTATAATACTGTATGTATGTCCTAGTAATGCATGGTGAACCTAAGTTCACTTATTAGTATTATTTACTACCTTTACTAATCCCATTACATCTTTATGAAAAGAAAAGAAAAAAAGAAAAATCGTATTTTCCGCATTAATAAATATTTTCGGCCTTATAAACGTTCGGGAATGTGACACTCGGGAAAGGGTGTTGCATTATTTGGTATCAGAGCTGGCCGAGTCTTTTTGGGGTTTGTAGGTTATGGTCTGTCTTGTTTGTGTTGTGTTTTCTCTGATTGTTTTCTGTGTTATTGTTTCTAAGAGAAAACAATGTTGGAGAGGATGATGACTTTGGTCTATCCTTTTGTATTGTTTGTTCTCTGTGTTGTGTTTCTGTGAAGAAGACAACGATTGTTTGTTACTCTCTGCATTATTGTTTCTGAAGGGGAATGATATTGGACAGGGTAGTAATGTTTTTGCTTTCTTGTAAGTTGTCGCTCGCAGAGTTCTTTAGAACGAGTGCTTTTCCGATGAGTTGAAAGACATGGAGTTCCTGCAGCTACGTCAAGGAGGAATGTCTGTCAAAGAATATGCTGATCGTTTTGAGTTCCTGCTGAAGTCTTCGAGGTATTTCCATCTTCATCCGGATGAGGAGTGGAGGTGCACAAAGTTCGAAGAAGGTTTAAGGGACGAGATTCGAGGAGAGGTGCTACCTCTTGAGGTCAAAGAGTTCTCAGTTTTGGTAGATGAATGCTTTGTAATCGAAGATCTGATGAAGACTCGTGGAGGAAGGCAACGTCACTCTGGACCGATTAGGTTCCATAAAGGCACCAATGGTCGTGATGATAGGTCTCGATGGAAACCATATTCGAAACAGCAAGGTCAACAACAACGTTCTGTAGGAGGAAGCAGCGGGAGTATTAGTCAATCTGGAAGCGCCCCAAAGAAGTGCATGAAGTGTGGCAAGAACAATCATGTGACTAGAGGATGCTTGATCAAGGGAATCATATGCTTCAAGTGTGGGAAACCAGGACATACTTCACGCAACTGTGTGCAATCAAAAGCTAGACGTTCTGTCAACGATGTGCAAACAGCGAAGCCTAAGGCAATGAGTAGAGCTTATACTGGGGATGATGCTGAGACTTCTCAAAGGGAAGATTTGATTCATGGTCAGGTCGTCGTGGAAGGTAAAACTTATCTGTATCTTTCCTTACCCTTAGATTTGGTAATTCTTGCACTTCCTGCAAAGCCTGTTATAACTGCGAAAGTCTGTTTGAATTGTTCTATTTTCCGTAATGGATAGAACGTTTTTGATTGATTTAATCTGTTTGCCTCTTCCGCAAATGGATGTGATCATAGGGATGGATTGGTTATCTTGTAACTATATCCTATTAGATGGTGCAAACAAAACCTTAGTTTTCCCTGATTCGGATAATTCTGGATTTGGATTGCCAACCAAGGAAACGTTTCTTTGAGAGGAGGAGCTCAACGAATACATGTTACTAACGAGTTTCCGGAAGTCTTTCTTGAAGACGTACCAGGTGTACCGCCAGTTCGAGACATCGAGTTGTGATCGATCTTGTGCCAGGATAGGACCAGCGTCTATGACACCTTATCATGGCACCTGCTGAGTTGGAAACCTTGAAGGAACAGTTGGTGGACTTATTGGGAAAACAGTTCGTTAGACCCAGTGTGTCGCCGTGGGGAGCACCTGTGCTGTTGGTGAAAAAGAAAGATGGAACATCTCGCCTATGTGTGGATTATCGCCAGTTGAATAAGGTTACCATTAAGAACAAGTATCCACTTCCGAGGATAGATGACTTGATGGATCAGTTGAGGGGAGCGGCAGTTTTCTCCAAGAATGATTTGCGATCGGGTTATAACCAGATTCGTGTGAAGACAGAAGATATACCGAAGACAGCGTTTCGAACACGCTATGGGCACTACGAGTATCTTGTGATGCCGTTTGGTGTGACGAATGCTCCAGCTATATTCATGGATTACATGAATAGGATCTTTCGTTCATATCTAGATAAGTTTGTGGTTGTTTCATAGACGACATACTCATCTATTCGCGAAACCAGGAAGTACACGCTGAATATCTTAGTGTGATTCTTCAGGTTCTGAAGGAGAAACAGCTATATGCAAAGTTGTCCAAGTGTGAGTTTTGGCTCGACGAAGTAAAGTTTTTGGGTCATGTGATTTCAAAGGAAGGATGAAGCGTTTGAATGGACTGAAGCCTGTGAGGAAAGTTTGCAAGGATTAGAGAGAAGGTTGACTACTTCACCTGTGTTAGTGTTGCCTGATCTCAAGGGAACATTTGTGTTCACACTCCTACGTATTCCTCAATGTATTAGACAATTGAGTGAATTGGTAATATGGTGTCCATTGGTCTGGACATTTTCGTATTACTTCACTGAAAGTTTTGTTATGACTATTTCTTGAGTTATAACATAAACAACTTCTTGATACTGAAAGTTTCTTGATGAAACTTAGTCTAATCACTTTTACTTTTGGTGAAGGTGATCCAGTCTGATTTTTGCCAGACTGTTTATCTTTCGATTCCCAAATTTATTGGAAGGTTCTTATGAAAGAAGGAACTTTATTAGAGTCATGGATGTAAACATGTATTAGCTATGCATTTTTACACTCACGAACCTACTAAAGAGTCTTTTTGCATACGGGATATTCCTATATTCATTCCAGATTGGTAAAATTCTTTTGTATACTTTCTTCTGAGACCAAGACCAGGAAAAATTTCCTTTGTTGGATTTCTTTCCTTAATCTTCAGCGATCGAGTGGGTTTAATTTTAAGTCACGGAATTTCGAGGACGAAATTCTTTTAAGAGGGATAGGAATGTAACGCCCCGATTTTCACATTTTCTAATTCTTCATTATTTTAACGTCTTTATTTTATTCGAGGTCGTAGGAATAGAAATAAAATATTCCGAGATCATAGTCATGCTCGACGATATTGTAGGAAGCTACGATTAAGTTTTGAGTCAAAAACTCAAACGGAGTCCGGTCTGCGTTTTTACACTGACAGTATGATTTTACTGCTCAGAAGACCTTAGATAGACCCGTGAACGAGACAATAAGTCTTAGAATTCAATTCTCTACGTTTTGGTTAAATTTCGTAAAAATTTCAGAAAAATCATTTCCTGACCTTCGTTCGGGCGGATTTCTCAATCGGGTGACGAACGGAGCCACATATGGACTTACCGAGACTCGCCAACAGATAATCTTGATATCACAACATCCCAGGACACTTGGGAGAGTATGCCAGAGTCGTGATGACGATCGGGAAAATCTAGACGTGAAATGACCAAAATGCCCCTAACCTTAGTCTTTTGCACTTTTACCATTTTACCCTTTTGGCAAATGACCTTTTTGCCCTTAAGTGACTTGTTTTAAAGGCTGAACTCAGCCCATCCAGCCCCTCATTCACGAAATTTCTGCCCAAAGAAGAACACCATTGTTGTTCTTGAAGAGAAACTCCATTTTTCTTCTTGAAAAGCTTGAATCACTTGTTAGAATCACTTGATTCCTTGAGCAATCTTCCTTCATTTCAAGGTAAGATCACTTCTATGATCTCTTAGCTCCTTGAATATCTCTTTATTTCAAGATCAATCTCCATTTTCATGAAAAGAATTTCTTAGATCCAAAACTTTGAAAATCCATAGGAAATTGTAGAAAAATCCTTTTGAGGTAAGACCAAGTTCTTTGAACTCACCTCATCATTCTCTATCTAAACCCAAGAGTTTATGATTCAACTCTCATCATAGCTCAAAAATCACATTAGGGCCGAACCCTTTTGAAGATGATGAATAGTGTTTTTCATCAATTTTTGATTTCTAACACTTGATTTCATTCTTAGCTTTTCTAATGCCTTTGAATCCATGAAATGGAAAACCAAGTTCAATTCCTAGCTTTATTCTCTTTAGGGTGGCCGAAACCCTCTTTGTGAGAATTGTTGAGTTTGGTTTGATTGTTGTTTAATGTTTGATTGTTTGGTTGTTTGTAGTTGGTGTCATCAGAAGGTTCACAAACCGATCAACCGACTTTGATCCTGGAATCTGCTCTTCAACAGGTATGGGGAGAAGAACCTCATCACACCAAGATGGTGGTAGTGAGAATGGTTGTTTACTTTATGTGTGGGTGAAACCCTTTAGTTTGGGTTCACTTTTAATTGTTATGTTTTGTTAAGTTCTCTTCAAGAACAAGGTTGTTTTGAAGAGTTTATGCTTGAGTATGTTGTAGTGTGCTTTAGCATAAGTTGATGATGATATGATTGAATGAAAATCATTTTCATGTATGTTGGAAAACCTACTTTGATCACTAGATCAAGTATGGACTTTTATGCTTGGTCATGAGACTATGATGTGTGATGGACTTGTATGTTTTGGTTATGATGTAATAAGGTGTAATTGTGGTTTGTCATAATTGGTGTGAGATTTTGAGCTATATTTGCTTAGCTGGTGAAGTAAAGTCTCCATTTTTCATTGGAGTAGGCTTGTGGCCTTAGTAAGATGAAAATATAAGAACATATGTTGTTCTTGTTTTGGCAAAGTTTTGATGCAACAAAACATGATTTCATAACCTAGGATTTCAAAGAGAAACAAAAGTGATTTTTGATCCAAAGATCAAATGAAGTTTTAACCTTTTAAGTGTGTCACCAAAGTGGAAAATGTCTTTCCTTTAGCCATAGGTTTGTTAATCAAACTAAGTGTTTCAAAAGAGAATTAATGAAGAAGTTAAGGAAAAGTGAAAACAGGGCACTCGCCCAGCGAACCCCGTCTCGCCTCGCGAGACAGAGGGAAAATAAGGCATTCGCCAGGCTAACCTTGCCTCGCCTCGCGAGACAATGGACTAGCCCAAGCAGCAAAGATGCAGCTTCTCTGCCTCGCGTAGCGAAGTATTTCTCGCCCCGCGAACCGCCTAAGCAGTGAAGAATTGTAGCTCTGCCTCGCGACGCGAGACAATTATCGCCTCGCGAAGCAGAAGGTCGGTTTGAAATACAGTTCTCTGCCTCGCGACGCGAGACAATATTCGCCTCGCGATACAGAGGATTTGTATAAGGAGCAAATATAACTCTCAGCCTCGCGACGCGAAACTTCTGTTCGCCCCGCGAGAAAGGAATTTCAATTGAGGTATCACTACCTTAATTTAGCTAAGCGGATGTACTCTCGCTAAGCGGATTTCATGTTTCAGAAAATACTATAAATAGAGTAAGTAGTTCAAATGTTGTTTTAAATCAAATGAGTTTTCAACTGTAAAAGTTGTTTGGTTTACAAAAAGAGTTTTCTAACTCAATCGTAAAGTTTTACGCGTGAAAAACCTAAGTTAAGTAATTAACTTAGAGTTGAAAACAAGGGTTAATTAAGTATGGTATGTGGTGGAACAAGACCATGTGCTATACCATTGATGACTTAGTATATCAATGACTTCATAAGACTTAAGTGAAATCAACACTTGTTTCCTTAATTGAAAGACAAGGGATTAATATCTTAGAAAGGCTCACAGACTTATCTAAGAGGATTCTCAATCCTTACTCATAATGCTTAGGACTTGAGACACAATTCATAAGACATAAACACAAACATGTAACGTTTTGGGTTTTGAAACAATAGTTCGATGACGGACCGATGATTTGGATCCAAGTTAATCGTTCAATTGTTTTTGTCTTGTGATAACTGGAATGAGAGAGATCCTGAGGCTGTGCAGGTATGGGACTGTACAGTGGAAGGAATCCTGAGGCTATGCAGGTATGTGACTGTATAGTTAAGCAAGGCATATAAGAATTGATTGGTACTACCCATACCAACAAGATTTATCTTCTTTTCGGGAACTTAGAACATAAGTACTTTATAGTTAAGCGTGCTTGACTTAGAGTAATTATGGGATGGGTGACCTTCTGGGAAGTTTCCTAGAAAGCGTGTGAGTGAGGACAAAACACGCTGAAAAGACTTGTGTTGGTTTGTGGGGATAGTCGGCGATTCTAAAAGCAGTCTGGATCATTCCAAAGGAATCACGAGATATTTATCCGATGGATAAATGTTTTATAAAACAAAGATGTGTGTAGTTCCTAAGGAAGAGAACCTTAGTGAACCTTGAGGTTTATCCAATGGATAGACATTGTTTTATCGCATCTGCTTTGTGTAAGCATTGGCATTTCATGTGCATAGTTGTAAGGCCTTGAGCCTAGGAGTTGAGCTTACACCTTGATGCGGGTGTGAATCTTACGGTGACGATCTTCAATGGTCTTTTGGGAGGTATCAGGGTTGGAAGGGCTTACATGTGACCAGTTGGTAGCTCTTCGGTGTCGTGGCGAATCCGTGCAATACACTGATATCCTCTACTAGATGCCGTACTTTTCATGTTTGGTCGAGAGTGTTACCGTAAAGCCAGCTACGTGCACGTTACGAATGTTGTAGCATCTTGCTCATGGCTGGCAGAAACCGGAACATGTCCTCCCATTCACTCTCTCCGAATGTTTTGTTAGCTCCATGGAGTAGGGGTCAGAGTAGTACCCAGTGACATTGACATTGAGTCATATACATTGCATTACATTGCATGGCTATTGATGTTTATGGCTATTGATGTTTACATTTACTGTTATATGTCATTGTACTGTTTAAGAATACCTTATATTATACTGTTAAATGTTTAGCATGCTATTATGTTGTTAACTGCTTAACATGATTTATATTGAGAACCTTGTAAGCATGTTGGGTACGCTGTTACCCGGTGAGTCGTCCCGTTTTTGCTACTGCTGTTTTGTTGTGTTGATGAACGGGAATCTCACCCATATCTGTATGTTTTCTGCTGGTACTTGCTGTTGTTGCTTGAACAAATGGACGCGACGATGGTTCCGTTCCACAGTCCCTTTGAGTTCGGAGGTGGACTCTTTTGCTGTTTTAGTTTTGTTATCGGCCAGACTATGTCAGTTTTTGTAGTACCTTTTGGGAGCTATGACTCCTAGTACTTATTGTATTTCTTATGTCAGTCATACATTAGACTTATGTCTATATATAGTAATGTTGTTATTTCTGTTTTCTGTATTATAATACTGTATGTATGTCCTAGTAATGCATGGTGAACCTAAGTTCACTTATTAGTATTATTTACTACCTTTACTAATCTCATTACATCTTTATGAAAAGAAAAGAAAAAAAGAAAAATCGTATTTTCCGCATTAATAAATATTTTCGGCCTTATAAACGTTCGGGAATGTGACACTCGGGAAAGGGTGTTGCATAAGCTCAACTCCTAGGCTCAAGGCCTTACAACTATGCACATGAAATGCCAATGCTTACACAAAGCAGATGCGATAAAGCAATGTCTATCCATTGGATAAACCTCAAGGTTCACTAAGGTTCTCTTCCTTAGGAACTACACACATCTTTGTTTTATAAAACATTTATCCATCGGATAAAACATTTATCCATCGGATAAAACATTTATCCATCGGATAAATATCTCGTGATTCCTTTGGAATGATCCAGACTGCTTTCAGAATCGCCGACTTTCCCCACAAACCAACACAAGTCTTTTCAGCGTGTTTTGTCCTCACTCATACGCTTTCTAGGAAACTTCCCAGAAGGTCACCTATCCCATAATTACTCTAAGTCAAGCACGCTTAACTATAAAGTTCTTATGTTCTAAGTTCCGGAAAAGAAGATAAATCTTGTTGGTATGGGTAGTACCAATCAATTCTTATATGCCTTCCCTTAACTATACAGTCCCATACCTGCATAGCCTCAGGATTCCTTCCACTGTACAGTCGCATACCTGCACAGCCTCAGGATCTCTCTCATTCCAGTTATCACAAGACAGAAACAATTGAACGATTAACCTGGATCCAAATCATCGGTCCGTCATTGAACTATTGTTTCAAAACCCAAAACGTTACATGTTTGTGTTTATGTCTTATGAATTGTGTCTCAAGTCCTAAGCATTATGAATAAGGATTGAGAATCCTCTTAGATAAATCTTTAAGCCTTTCTAAGATATTAATCCCTTGTTTTTCAATTAAGTAAATAAGTGTGGATTCACTTAAGTCTTATGAAGTCATTGATGTACTAAGTCATCAATGGTATAGCACATGGTTTTGTTCCACCACATACCATAATTAATTAACCCTTGTCTTCAACTCTAAGTTAATTACTTAACTTAGGTTTTTCACCCGTAAAACTTTACGATTGAGTTAGAAAACTCCTTTTGTAAACCAAACAACTTTTACAGTTGAAAACTCATTTGATTTAAAACAACATTTGAACTACTTACTTCATTTCTAGCATTTTCTGAAACATGAAATTCGCTTAGCGGAATTACATTCGCTTAGCCAAATTGAAACAACAATGCCTCTTTTGGAACTCCTCTGGTTCGCTCGGCGAGACACAAATCGCGTAGCGAAATGTATTGGATTCGCTTAGCGAATATGAATTCGCTTAGCGCAAGTTCAGACGGTTACACCTCTTTGGAAACACCTCTGGATCGCTCGGCGAAACAGAATTCGTGTAGCGAAACTTCACTTTATTCGCTTAGCGAGAATAATTTCGCTTAGCGAAATGGAGGCGGTTATACCTCCTTTGGAAACTTCTCTGGATCGCTCAGCGAGACGTAATTCGCGTAGCGAAATTTGCTTGGTTAGCTTAGCGAATATGAATTCGCTTAGCGAAAGTGAGGCAGTGATGCCCAACTAAGACTTTCCCTGTTTTCGCGTAGCGAAAGTAAATTCGCTTAGCGAAAAGTTGCCTTAAAACAAGGCATCAACCTTAGGGAACCATTTTGATTCTCTTCATGAAACCACTTCTTTTCTCATTTTGAGTCACTTGATTAGCTAGATGAACTAAGGATAAGGTATAAAACATGTTTCACTTTGGTGAAAGCACTTTGAGATTTAATTCCATTTAAAGTCACTTAGGGTTTTTCTTTGAAAAACACAAGTTATTGAAAACACTTTCTTTACATCAAAACTTGACTTGTCTAAGAACTATTCATATATCTTTCCTTTCCTCAAGGTCATGGCTAATAGCCAACTAGGAATCAATGTGAAGTTTTACTTCATCAACCAATCAAAGTATGGCTCACAATACTTACACAATCATGATAACCATAATACACATTACTACATCATAATCAAACATCCAAGTCCATCACACATTATGGTCTCATAATCAACAATAAAAGTCCATACTTGATCTAGTGATCAAAGTAGGTTTTCCAACATACATGGAAATGATTTTTATTCAATCATATCATCATCAACATATGCTAAAGCACACTCATCAAGACAATCTTGTTCTCCAAGAGAACTAAACAAAACTTAACAATTAAAAGTGAAACCAAACTAAAGGGTTTCACCCACACATAATTTAAACAACCATCTCCACCACCACCATCTTGGTGTGATGAGGTTCTTCTCCCCATACCTGTTGAAGAGCAGATTCTCGGATCAAAGTCGGTTGATCGGTTTGTGAACCTCCTGATAGTTGTCACCAACTACAAACAACCAAACAATCAATCATTAAACAACAATCAAACCAAACTCAACAATTCTCACAAAGAGGGTTTCGGCCACCCTAAAGAGAATAAAGCTAGGAATTGATCTTGGTTTTCCATTTCATGGATTCAAAGGCATAGGAAAGCTAAGGATGAAATCAAGTGTTAGAAATCAAAAATTGATGAAAACACTATTCATCATCATCAAGAAGGGTTCGGCCCTAATGTGCTTTTTGAGCTATGATGAGAGTTGAATCATAAGCTCTTGGGTTTAGGTAGAGAATGATGAGGTGAGTTCAAAGAACTTGGTCTTACCTCAAAAGGATTTTTCTACAATTTCCTATGGATTTTCAAAGTTTTGGATCTAAGAAATAATTTTCATGAAAATGGATCTTGATCTTGAAATAAAGAGATATTCAAGAAGCTAAGAGATCATAGAAGTGATCTTACCTTGAAATGAAGGAAGATTGCTCAAGGAATCAAGTGATTCCAACAAGTGATTCAAGGTTTTCAAGAAGAAAAATGGAGTTTCTCTTCAAGAACAACAATGGTGTTCTTCTTTGGGCAGAAATTTCGTGAATGAGGGGCTGGATGGGCTGAGTTCAGCCTTTAAAACAAGTCACTTAAGGGCAAAATGGTCATTTGCCAAAAGGGTAAAATGGTAAAAGTGCAAAAGACTAAGGTTAGAGGCATTTTGGTCATTTTGCATCTAGATTTTTCCGATCGTCATGACGACTCTGGCATACTCTCCCAAGTGTCCTGGGATGTTGTGATATCAAGATTATCCGTTGGCAAGTCTCGGTAAGTCCATATGTGGCTCCGTTCGTCAACCGATTGAGAATTCCGCCCGAACGAAGGTCAGGAAATGATTTTTCTGAAATTTTTACGAAATTTAACCAAAACGTAGATAATCAAATTCTAAGACTTACTGTCTCGTTCACGGGTCCATCTGAGGTCTTCTGAGCAGTAAAATCATACTGTCAGTGTAAAAACGCAGACCGGACTCCGTTTGAGTTTTTGACTCAAAACTTAATCGTAGCTTCCTGCGATATCGTCGAGCATGACTATGGTCTCGGAATATTTTATTTCTATTCCTAAGACCTCGAATAAAATACATACGTTAAAATACTGAAGAATTAGAAAACGTGAAAATCGGGGCGTTACATTCCTACCCCTCTTAAAAGAATTTCGTCCTCGAAATTCCGTGACTTAAAACTAAACCTACTCGGTCGCTGAAGATTAAGGAAAGAAATTTTCAACAAAGAAATTTTTCCTGGTCTTGGTCTCAGAAGAAAGTAAGAATGTATACAAAAGAATTTTACCCATCTGGAATGAATATAGGAATATCCGGTATACAAAAAGACTCTTCAGTAGGTTCGTGAGTGTAAAAATGCAAAGCTAATACATGTTTACATCCATGACTCTAATAAAGTTCCTTCTTTCATAAGAACCTTCTAATAAACTTGGGAATCAAAAGATAAACAGTCTGGCAAAAAATCAGACTGGATCACCTTCACCAAAAGTAAAAGTGATTAGACTAAGTTTCATCAAGAAACCTCGAGTATCAAAAGTTGTTTAGGTTATAACTCAAGAAATAGTCATAACAAAACTTTCAGTGAAATAATACGAAAATGTCCAGACCAATGGACACCATATTACCAATTCACTCAATTGTCTAATACATTGAGGAATATGTAGGAAGTGTGAACACAAATGTTCCCTTGAGATCAGGCAGCACTAACACAGGTGAAGTAGTCAACCTTCTCTCTAATCCTTGCAAACTTTCCTCACAAGTTTCAGTCCATTCAAACGCTTTATCCTTCCTTTGAAATCACATGACCCAAAAACTTTATTTCGTCGAGAAAAACTCACACTTGGACAACTTTGCATACAGCTGTTTCTCCTTCAGAACCTGAAGATTCATACTAAGATATTCAGCGTGTACTTCCTGGTTTCGCGAATAGATGAGTATGTCGTCTATGAAACAACGACAAACTTATCTAGGTATGGACGAAAGATCCTATTCATGTAATCCATGAATATAGCTGGAGCATTTGTCACACCAAACGGCATTACAAGATACTCGTAGTGCCCATAGCGGGTTTGAAACGCTGTTCTTGGTACATCTTCTGCCTTCACATGAATTTGATGATAAACCGATCGCAAATCAATCTCGGAGAAAACTGCCGCTCTCCTCAACTGATCCATCTAGTCATTTATTCCCGGAAGAAGATACTTGTTCTTAATGGTAACTTTGTTCCTGGTACAAGATCGATCACAACTCGATGTCTCGAACTGGCGGTAAACCTGGTACGTCTTCAGGAAAGACTTCCGGAAACTCGTTAGTAACATGTATTCGTTGAGCTCCTCCTCTCAAATAAACGTTTTCTTGGTTGGCAATCCAAATCCAGAATTATTCGAATCAGGAAAACTAATGTTTTGTTTGCATCGTCTAATGGGATATAGTTACAAGATAACCAATCCATACTTATGATCACATCCATTTGCGGAAGAGGCAAACAGATTAAATCAATCAAAAACGTTCTATCCACTACGGAAAATAGAACAGCTCAAACGGACTTTCACAGTTATAACTGGCTTTGCAGAAAGTGCAAGAATTACCAAATCTAAGGGTAAGGAAAGATACAGATAAGGTTCTACCTTCCACGACGATCTGACCGTGAATCAAATCTTCCTTTTGAGAAGTCTCAACATCATCCCCAGTATAAACTCTACTCATTGCCTTAGGCTTCGCTGATTGCACATCGTTGACAGAATGTCTAGCTTTTGATTGCACACAGTCGCGTGAAGTATGTCCTGGCTTCCCACACTTGAAGCATATGATCCCCTTGATTAAGCATCCCCTGGTGACATGATTGTTCTTGCCACACTTCATGCACTTCTTTGGGGCGCTTCCATATTGACTAATACTCCCACTACTTCCCCCTACAGAACGTTGTTGTTGACCTTGTTGTTTTGCATATGGTTTCCATCGAGACCTATCATCACGACCATTGGTGCCTTTGTGGAACCTAGTCGGTCCAGAGTTACGTCGCCTTCCTTCACGAGTCTTCATCAGATCTTCGATTACGAAGCATTCATCTACCAACACCGAGAACTCTTTGACCTCAAGAGGTAGCACCTCTCCTCGAATCTCGTCCGTTAAACCTTCTTCGAACTTTGTGCACTTCCACTCCTCATCGGGATGAAGATGGAAATACCTTGAAGACTTCAGCAGGGACTCAAAACGATCAGCATATTCTTTGACAGACATTCCTCCTTGACGTAGCTGCAGGAACTCCATGTCTTTCAACTCGTCTAGCACTAGTCGGAAAACACTCGTTCTGAAAAACTCTGCGAGCGACAACTTACAAGAAAGCAAAAACATTACTACCCTGTCCAATATCATTCCCCTTCAGAAACAATAATGCAGAGAGTAACAAACAATTGTTGTCTTCTTCACAGAAACACAACACAAAGAACAAACAATACAAAAGGATAGATCGAAGTCATCATCCTCTCCAACATTGTTTTCTCTCAGAAACAATAGCACAGAAAACAATCAGAGAAAACACAACACAAACAAGACAGACCATAACCTACAAACCCCAAAAAGACTCGGCCAGCTCTGATACCAAATAATGCAACACCCTTTCCCGAGTGTCACATTCCCGAACGTTTATAAAGCCGAAAATATTTATTAATGCGGAAAATACGATTTTTCTTTTTCTTTTCTTTTCATAAAGATGTAATGGGATTAGTAAAGGTAATAAATAATACTAATAAGTGAACTTAGGTTCACCATGCATTTCTAGAACCTACATACAGTATTATAAATACAGAAACAGAAAACGGAAAACAGAAACATCAACATTACTGTATATAGACATAAGTCTAATGTATGACTGATATAAGAAAATACAATAAGTACTAGGAGTCATAGCTCCCAAAAGGTACTACAAAAACTGACATAGTCTGGCCGACAACAAAACTAAAATAGCAAAAGAGTCCACCTCCGAACTCAAAGGGACTGCGGAGCGGAACCATCGTCGCGTCCATCTGTTCAAACATCAACAGCAAGTACCAGCAGAAAACATACAGATATGGGTGAGATTCCCGTTCATCAACACAACAAAATAGCAGTAGCAAAAACGGGACGACTCACCGGGTAACAGTGTACCCAACATGCTTACAAGGTTCTCAATATAAATCATGTTAAGCAGTTAACAACATAATAGCATGCTAAACATTTAACAGCATAATATAAGGCATCCTTAAACAATACAGCGATGTATAACAGTAAATGTAAACATCAATAGCCATAAACATCTATAGCCATGCAATGCAATGCAATGTATATGACTCAATGTCAATGTCACTGGGTACTACTCTGACCCCTACTCCATGGAGCTAACAAAACATTCGGAGAGAGTGAATGGGAGGACATGTTCCGGTTTCTGCCAGCCATGAGCAAGATGCTACAACATTCGTAACGTGCACGTATCTGGCTTTACGGTAACACTCTCGACCAAACATGAAAAGTACGGCATCTAGTAGAGGATATCAGTGTATTGCACGGATTCGCCACGACACAGAAGAATCACCAACTGGTCACATGTCAGCCCTTCCAACCCTGATACCTCCAAAAAGACCATTGAAGATCGTCACCGTAAGATTCGCACCCGCATCAAGGTGTAAGCTCAACTCCTAGGCTCAAGGCCTTACAACTATGCACATGAAATGCCAATGCTTCAGATGCGATAAAGCAATGTCTATCCATTGGATAAACCTCAAGGTTCACTAAGGTTCTCTTCCTTAGGAACTACACACGTCTTTGTTTTATAAAACATTTATCCATCGGATAAAACATTTATCCATCGGATAAATATCTCGTGATTCCTTTGGAATGATCCAGACTGCTTTCAGAATCGCCGACTGTCCCCACAAACCAACACAAGTCTTTTCAGCGTGTTTTGTCCTCACTCACACGCTTTCTAGGAAACTTCCCAGAAGGTCACCTATCCCATAATTACTCTAAGTCAAGCACGCTTAACTATAAAGTTCTTATGTTCTAAGTTCCCGAAAAGAAGATAAATCTTGTTGGTATGGGTAGTACCAATCAATTCTTATATGCCTTCCCTTAACTACACAGTCCCATACCTGCATAGCCTCAGG
The DNA here is from genome assembly GCA_039655645.1 of Ammopiptanthus mongolicus. NCBI lineage: Eukaryota > Viridiplantae > Streptophyta > Magnoliopsida > Fabales > Fabaceae > Ammopiptanthus > Ammopiptanthus mongolicus. The sequence continues at coordinate 62,031,513 of CM077346.1, read as the reverse complement.
ATTCCTTCCACTGTACAGTCGCATACCTGCACAGCCTCAGGATCTCTCTCATTCCAGTTATCACAAGACAGAAACAATTGAACGATTAACCTGGATCCAAATCATCGGTCCGTCATCGAACTATTGTTTCAAAACCCAAAACGTTACATGTTTGTGTTTATGTCTTATGAATTGTGTCTCAAGTCCTAAGCATTATGAATAAGGATTGAGAATCCTCTTAGATAAATCTTTAAGCCTTTCTAAGATATTAATCCCTTGTTTTTCAATTAAGTAAATAAGTGTGGATTCACTTAAGTCTTATGAAGTCATTGATGTACTAAGTCATCAATGGTATAGCACATGGTTTTGTTCCACCACATACCATAATTAATTAACCCTTGTCTTCAACTCTAAGTTAATTACTTAACTTAGGTTTTTCACCCGTAAAACTTTACGATTGAGTTAGAAAACTCCTTTTGTAAACCAAACAACTTTTACAGTTGAAAACTCATTTGATTTAAAACAACATTTGAACTACTTACTTCATTTCTAGCATTTTCTGAAACATGAAATTCGCTTAGCGGAATTCATTCGCTTAGCGAAATTGAAACAACAATGCCTCTTTTGGAACTCCTCTGGTTCGCTCGGCGAGACACAAATCGCGTAGCGAAATGTATTGGATTCGCTTAGCGAATATGAATTCGCTTAGCGCAAGTTCAGACGGTTACACCTCTTTGGAAACACCTCTGGATCGCTCGGCGAAACAGAATTCGTGTAGCGAAACTTCACTTTATTCGCTTAGCGAGAATAATTTCGCTTAGCGAAATGGAGGCGGTTATACCTCCTTTGGAAACTTCTCTGGATCGCTCAGCGAGACGTAATTCGCGTAGCGAAATTTGCTTGGTTAGCTTAGCGAATATGAATTCGCTTAGCGAAAGTGAGGCAGTGATGCCCAACTAAGACTTTCCCTGTTTTCGCGTAGCGAAAGTAAATTCGCTTTGCGAAAAGTTGCCTTAAAACAAGGCATCAACCTTAGGGAACCATTTTGATTCTCTTCATGAAACCACTTCTTTTCTCATTTTGAGTCACTTGATTAGCTAGATGAACTAAGGATAAGGTATAAAACATGTTTCACTTTGGTGAAAGCACTTTGAGATTTAATTCCATTTAAAGTCACTTAGGGTTTTTCTTTGAAAAACACAAGTTATTGAAAACACTTTCTTTACATCAAAACTTGACTTGTCCAAGAACTATTCATATCTTTCCTTTCCTCAAGGTCATGGCTAATAGCCAACTAGGAATCAATGTGAAGTTTTACTTCATCAACCAATCAAAGTATGGCTCACAATACTTACACAATCATGATAACCATAATACACATTACTACATCATAATCAAACATCCAAGTCCATCACACATTATGGTCTCATAATCAACAATAAAAGTCCATACTTGATCTAGTGATCAAAGTAGGTTTTCCAACATACATGGAAATGATTTTTATTCAATCATATCATCATCAACATATGCTAAAGCATACTCATCAAGACAATCTTGTTCTCCAAGAGAACTAAACAAAACTTAACAATTAAAAGTGAACCCAAACTAAAGGGTTTCACCCACACATAATTTAAACAACCATCTCCACCACCACCATCTTGGTGTGATGAGGTTCTTCTCCCCATACCTGTTGAAGAGCAGATTCCCAGATCAAAGTCGGTTGATCGGTTTGTGAACCTCCTGATAGTTGTCACCAACTACAAACAACCAAACAATCAATCATTAAACAACAATCAAACCAAACTCAACAATTCTCACAAAGAGGGTTCGGCCACCCTAAAGAGAATAAAGCTAGGAATTGATCTTGGTTTTCCATTTCATGGATTCAAAGGCATAGGAAAGCTAAGGATGAAATCAAGTGTTAGAAATCAAAAATTGATGAAAACACTATTCATCATCATCAAGAAGGGTTCGGCCCTAATGTGCTTTTTGAGCTATGATGAGAGTTGAATCATAAGCTCTTGGGTTTAGGTAGAGAATGATGAGGTGAGTTCAAAGAACTTGGTCTTACCTCAAAAGGATTTTTCTACAATTTCCTATGGATTTTCAAAGTTTTGGATCTAAGAAATAATTTTCATGAAAATGGATCTTGATCTTGAAATAAAGAGATATTCAAGAAGCTAAGAGATCATAGAAGTGATCTTACCTTGAAATGAAGGAAGATTGCTCAAGGAATCAAGTGATTCCAACAAGTGATTCAAGCTTTTCAAGAAGAAAAATGGAGTTTCTCTTCAAGAACAACAATGGTATTCTTCTTTGGGCAGAAATTTCGTGAATGAGGGGCTGGATGGGCTGAGTTCAGCCTTTAAAACAAGTCACTTAAGGGCAAAATGGTCATTTGCCAAAAGGGTAAAATGGTAAAAGTGCAAAAGACTAAGGTTAGGGGCATTTTGGTCATTTCGCATCTAGATTTTCCCGATCGTCATGACGACTCTGGCATACTCTCCCAAGTGTCCTGGGATGTTGTGATATCAAGATTATCCGTTGGCAAGTCTCGGTAAGTCCATATGTGGCTCCGTTCGTCACCCGATTGAGAATTCCGCCCGAACGAAGGTCAGGAAATGATTTTTCTGAAATTTTTACGAAATTTAACCAAAACGTAGATAATCAAATTCTAAGACTTACTGTCTCATTCATGGCTCCATCTGAGGTCTTCTGAGCAGTAAAATCATACTGTCAGTGTAAAAACGCAGACCGGACTCCGTTTGAGTTTTTGACTCAAAACTTAATCGTAGCTTCCTGCGATATCGTCGAGCATGACTATGGTCTCGGAATATTTTATTTCTATTCCTAAGACCTCGAATAAAATACATACGTTAAAATACTGAAGAATTAGAAAACGTGAAAATCGGGGCGTTACAGTCGAGATCTGACTCAATCTCTATCTGAGTGAAATTCCTTTTTCAAGGATGAGGTGTGATATTATTCATGAATATTTGAATATGCAACCTTCTGCTGAAAATTTCTGGAGATTTGGTTGTTCAAAAGTATCGATCTTGGTATCGTTGGAAGGCTCAAAGAAATATCTGCAACTCTCGTGAAGAGGTCAAGAGCGAAATCGATCTCTATCTTTGTCAAAATGCACCCGTAAGATGGTGACTTGATGCCGTTCCTGACTGTCATACCTTTGTAGCTTCTGATGGCATTATATTGGGCATATGGTGCTCGAATTTGATGAAACCGATGTCTCCTTAATGCTAATATCCCTATAAACAAGGTTCATGAAGACATCGAATCCTAATTCGGGCAGTAACAGTGTCAAAGAAGCATAATTCGCTAAATGGTCAAAATGCTACGAGTTAAATAGCCTTGTGAATGTGCCAAGTGGATAACCAAGCGCCTTAGCTCTTTTAAGAAGTGTCCATTGAAGCTAATCAAGCGTCTACTCAGAATACAGAACATTATGATGGGTGGAGAAGTAATTTTGAATGAAGTGTTAAGATATTCAACGTCCAAGCTTGACCAGAAAATGAGGTACCCTTTTCGATAAAGTTTTGAAGCATCTAGTACTGTAATACAAGAATATAAAAGCTTCAGCAACTATAGAATAAGAAAGAGAAGAAAAGCATGAATATAGACAAAAGTACAACAGCGGCAATAGCAAAAACACTGAAGATTGAAGTCAAGCGTCCGATGCCGATAAACAAGCGTCCGAAACGTCCTATTTCGAGGTAAGCTCGTCCTAATTGGAAGAAATATCTGCAACTCCCATGAAGAAGTCAAGACCGAAATCGATCCCTATCTTTGTCAAAATGCATCCGTAAGTTGGTGACGTGACGTCGTTCCTGACTATCATACCTTTGTATATCATCTAATGGCCATATATTGAGCTGATGGTTTTCTAATTGAATGAAACCGATGTTTCCTTAAAACTATTATCCATATAAACAAGTTTCTTGAAGACATCGAATCGTAATTCGGCCAGTAACCGGGTCAAAGAAGCATAATACGCTAAATGGTCAGAATGCTACGAGTTAAATAGCCTTGTGAATGTGCCAAGTGGATAACCAAGCACCGTAGCTCTTTTAAGAAGCGTCCATTGAAGCTAATCAAGCGTCTACTCAGAATACAGAACATTATGATGGGCGGAGAAGTAATTTTGAATGAAGTGTTAAGATATTCAACGTCCAAGCTTGACCAGAAAATGAGGTACCCTTTTCGATAAAGTTCTGGAGCATCTAGTACTGTAATACAAGAATATAAAAGCTTCAGCAACTCAAGAAGAAGAAAGAGAAGAAATGCGTGAATAAAGACAAAAGTACAAAAGCGGAAATAACAAAAACTCTGAAGCTTGAAGTCAAGCGTCCGCTGCCGATAATCAAGCGTCCGAAACTTCGTATTTTGAGGTACGCTCGTCCTAATGAAGTGATCTTGGTTTTGTTAAAAAGATAAGAGAAATACCTACCTGTTTCCAGAAGAAGTCGAGATCTGACTCAATCTCTATCTGAATGAAATTCCTTTTTCAAGCATGAGGTGTGATACTGTTCCAGAAAATTCGAATATGCAACCTTCTGCTGACAATTTCTGTAGATTTGCGTGTTCAAAAGTATCGATCTTGGTATCGTTGGAAGGCTCAAAGAAATATCTGCAACTCTAAGAGGTCAAGAGCGAAATCGATCTCTATCATTGTCAAATGCATCCGTAAGTTGGTGACGTGATGTCGTTCCTGACTATCATACCTTTGTATAGCATCTGGTGGCCATATATTGAGCTGATGGTGTTCGAATTGGATGAAACCGATGTCTCCTTAATGCTAATATCCCTATAAAAAAATTTCATTAAGACATCGAATCCTAATTCGGGCAGTAACAGTATCAAAGAAGCATAATACGCTAAATGGTCAGAATTCTACGAGTTAAATAGCCTTGTGAATGTGCCAAGTGGATAACCAAGCGCCTTAGCTCTTTTTAGAAGCGTCCATTGAAGCTAATCAAGCGTCTACTCAGAATACAGATCATTATGATGGGTGGAGAAGTAATTTTGAATGAAGTGTTAAGATATTTAACGTCCAAGCTTGACCAGAAAATGAGGTACCCTTTTCGATAAAGTTTTGAAGCATCTAGTACTGTAATACAAGAATATAAAAGCTTCAGCAACTCTAGAATAAGAAAGAGAAGAAAAGCGTGAATATAGACAAAAGTACAAAAGCGGCAATAGCAAAAACATTGAAGATTGAAGTCAAGCGTCCGCTGCCGATAAGCAAGCGTCCGAAACGTCCTATTTTGAGGTAAGCTCGTCCTAATTGGAAGAAATATCTGCAACTCCCATGAAGAGGTCAAGACCGAAATCGATCTCTATCTTTGTCAAAATGCATCCGTAAGTTGGTGACGTGACGTCGTTCCTGACTGGCATGCCTTTGTATAGCATCTGATGGCCATATATTGACCTGATGGTTTTCTAATTGGATGAAACCGATGTCTGCTTAAAACTATTATAAATATAAACAAGTTTCTTGAAGACATCGAATCCTAGTTCGGCCAGTAACGGGGTCAAAGAAGCATAATACGCTAAATGGTCAGAATGCTACAAGTTAAATAGCCTTGTGAATGTGCCAAGTGGATAACCAAGCACCTTAGCTCTTTTAAGAAGCGTCCATTGAATCTAATCAAGCGTCTACTCAGAATACCGAACATTATGATGGGTGGAGAAGTAATTTTGAATGAAGTGTTAAGATATTTAACGTCCAAGCTTGACCAGAAAATGAGGTACCCTTTTCGATAAAGTTTTGAAGCAACTAGTACTGTAATACAAGAATGTAAAAGCTTCAGCAACTCTAGAAGAAGAAAGAGAAGAAAAGCGTGAATAAAGACAAAAGTACAAAAGCGGCAACAGCAAAAACACTGAAGCTTGAAGTCAAGCGTCCGCTATCGATAATCAAGCGTCCGAAACGTCGTATTTTGTGGTACGCTCGTCCTAATGAAGTGATCTTGATTTTCTTTGAAAGATAAGAGAAATACCTACCTGTTTCCTGAAGAAGTCGAGATCTGACTCAATCTCTATCTGAATGAAATTCCCTTTTCAAGCATGAGGTGTGATATTGTTCGTGAAAATTAGAATATGCAACCTTCTGCTGACAATTTCTGGAGATTTGGGTGTTCAAAAGTATCGATCTTGGTATCGTTGGAAGGCTCAAAGAAATATCTGCAACTCTCGTGAAGAGGTCAAGAGCGAAATCGATCTCTATCTTTGTCAAAATGCATCCGTAAGTTGGTGACGTGATGTCGTTCCTGACTGTCATACCTTTGTATAGCATCTGATGGCCATATATTGAGCTGATGGTTTTGTAATTGGATGAAACCGATGTCTCCTTAAAGCTATTATCCATATAAACAAGTTTCATGAAGACATTGAATCCTAATTCGGCCAGTAACAGGGTCAAAGAAGCATAATACGCTAAATTGTCAGAATGCTACGAATTAAATAGCCTTGTGAATGTGCCAAGCGGATAACCAAGCACCTTAGCTCTTTTAAGAAGCGTCCATTGAAGCTAATCAAGCGTCTACTCAGAATACAGAACATTATGATGGGTGGAGAAGTAATTTTGAATGAAGTGTTAAGATATTCAACGTCCAAGCTTGACCAGAAAATGAGGTACCCTTTTCGATAAAGTTCTGAAGCATCTAGTACTGTAATACAAGAATATAAAAGCTTCAGCAACTCTAGAAGAAGAAAGAGAAGAAAAGCGTGAATAAAGACAAAAGTACAAAAGCGGCAACAGCAAAAACACTGAAGCTTGAAGTCAAGCGTCCGCTATCGATAATCAAGCGTCCGAAACGTCGTATTTTGTGGTACGCTCGTCCTAATGAAGTGATCTTGATTTTCTTTGAAAGATAAGAGAAATACCTACCTGTTTCCTGAAGAAGTCGAGATCTGACTCAATCTCTATCTGAATGAAATTCCCTTTTCAAGCATGAGGTGTGATATTGTTCGTGAAAATTAGAATATGCAACCTTCTGCTGACAATTTCTGGAGATTTGGGTGTTCAAAAGTATCGATCTTGGTATCATTGGAAGGCTCAAAGAAATATCTGCAACTCTCATGAAGAGGTCAAGAGCGAAATCGATCTCTATCTTTGTCAAATGCATCTGTAAGTTGGTGACGTGATGTCGTTCTTGACGGTCATACCTTTGTATAGCATCTACTGGCCATATATTGAGCTGATGGTGTTCGAATTGGATGAAACCAATGTCTCCTTAATGCTAATATCCCTATAAACAAGTTTCATGAAGACATCGAATCCTAATTCGGCCAGTAACAGTGTCAAAGAAGCATAATACGCTAAATGGTCAGAATGCTACGAGTTAAATAGCCTTGTGAATGTGCCAAGTGGATAACCAAGCACCTTAGCTCTTTTAAGAAGCGTCCATTGAAGCTAATCAAGCGTCTACTCAGAATACAAAACATTATGATGGGTGAAGAAGTATATTTGAATGAAGTATTAAGATATTCAACGTCCAAACGTGACCAGAAAATGAGGTACCCTTTTCAATAAAGTTCTGAAGCATCAAGTACTATAATATGAGAATATAAAAGCTTCTGCAACTCTAGAATAAGAAAGAGAAGAAAAGCGTGAATATAGACAAAAGTACAAAAGCGGCAATAGCAAAAACACTGAAGATTGAAGCCAAGCGTCCGAAACGTCCTATTTTGTGGTAAGCTCGTCCTAATTGGAAGAAATATCTGCAACTCCCATGAAGAGGTCCAGACCGAAATCGATCTCTATCTTTGTCAAAATGCATCCGTAAGTTGGTGACGTGACGTCGTTCCTGACTGTCATACCTTTGTATAGCATCTGATGGCCATATATTGAGCTGATGGTTTTCTAATTGGATGAAACCGATGTCTCCTTAAAACTATTATCCATATAAACAAGTTTCTTGAAGACATCGAATCCTAATTCGGCCAGTAACAGGGTCCAAGAAGCATAATACGCTAAATGGTCAGAATGCTTTGAGTTAAATAGCCTTGTGAATGTGCCAAGTGGATAACGAAGCACCTTAGCTCTTTTAAGGAGCGTCCATTGAAGCTAATCAGGCGTCTACTCAGAATACAGAACATTATGATGGGTGAAGAAGTAATTTTGAATGAAGTGTTAAGATATTCAACGTCCAAGCTTGACCAGAAAATGAGGTACCCTTTTCGATAAAGTTCTGAGGCATCTAGTATTGTAATACAAGAATATAAAAGTTTCATCAACTCTAGAAGAAGAAAGAGAAGAAATGCGTGAATAAAGACAAAAGTACAAAAGCGGAAATAACAAAAACTCTGAAGCTTGAAGTCAAGCGTCCGCTGCCGATAATCAAGCGTCCGAAACGTCGTATTTTGAGGTACGCTCGTCCGAATGAAGTGATCTTGGTTTTGTTAGAAAGATAAGAGAAATACCTACCTGTTTTGAATGAAATTCCCTTTTCAAGCATGAGGTGTGATACTGTTCGAGAAAATTCGAATATGCATCCTTCTGCTGACAATTTCTCTTGATTTGTGCGTTCAAAAGTATCGATCTTGGTATCGTTGGAAGGCTCAAAGAAATATCTGCAACTCTCGTGAAGAGGTCAAGAGCGAAATCGATCTCTATCTTTGTCAAAATGCATCCGTAAGTTGGTGACGTGACGTCGTTCCTGACTGTCATACCTTTGTATAGCATCTGATGGCCATATATTAAGCTGATGGTTTTCTAATTGGATGAAACCGATGTCTCCTTAAAGCTATTATCATATAAACAAGTTTCATGAAGACATTGAATCCTAATTCGGCCAGTAACAGGGTCAAAGAAGCATAATACGCTAAATGGTCAGAATGCTACGAATTAAATAGCCTTGTGAATGTGCCATGTGGATAACCAAGCACCTTAGCTCTTTTAAGAAGCGTCCACTGAAGCTAATCAAGCGTCTACTCAGAATACAGAACATTATGATGGGTGGCGAAGTAATTTTGAATGAAGTGTTAAGATATTCAACGTCCAAGCTTGACCAGAAAATGAGGTACACTTTTCGATAAAGTTCTGAAGCATCTAGTACTGTAATACAAGAATATAAAAGCTTCAGCAACTCTAGAAGAAGAAAGAGAAGAAAAGCGTGAATAAAGACAAAAGTACAAAAGCGGCAACAGCAAAAACACTGAAGCTTGAAGTCAAGCGTCCGCTATCGATAATCAAGCGTCCGAAACGTCGTATTTTGATGTACGCTCGTCCTAATGAAGTGATCTTGGTTTTGTTTGAAAGATAAGAGAAATACCTACCTGTTTCCTGAAGAAGTCGAGATCTGACTCAATCTCTATCTGAATGAAATTCCCTTTTCAAGCATGAGGTGTGATACTGTTCAAGAAAATTCGAATATGCAACCTTCTGCTGACAATTTCTGTTGATTTGTGTGTTCAAAAGTATCGATCTTGGTATCGTTGGAAGGCTCAAAGAAATATCTGCAACTCTCGTGAAGAGGTCAAGAGCGAAATCAATCTCTATCTTTGTCAAAATGCATCCGTAAGTTGGTGACGTGATGTCGTTCCTGACTCTCATACCTTTGTATAGCATCTGATGGCCATATATTGAGCTGATGGTTTTCTAATTGGATGAAACCGATGTCTCCTTAAAGCTATTATCATATAAACAAGTTTCATGAAGACATCGAATCCTAATTCGGCCAGTAACAGTGTCAAAGAAGCATAATACGCTAAATGGTCAGAATGCTACGAGTTAAATAGCCTTGTGAATGTGCCAAGTGGATAACCAAGCACCTTAGCTCTTTTAAGAACCGTCCATTGAAGCTAATCAAGCGTCTACTCAGAATACAAAACATTATTATGGGTGGAGAAGTAATTTTGAATGAAGTATTAAGATATTCAACGTCCAAACGTGACCAGAAAATGAGGTACACATTTCAATAAAGTTCTAAAGCATCAAGTACTATAATATAAGAATATAAAGGCTTCAGCAACTCTAGAATAAGAAAGAGAAGAAAAGCGTGAATATAGACAAAAGTACAAAAGCGGCAATAGCAAAAACACTGAAGATTGAAGTCAAGCGTCCGTTGCCGATAAACAAGCGTCCGAAACGTCCTATTTTGTGGTAAGCTTGTCCTAATTGGAAGAATTATCTGCAACTCCCATGAAGAGGTCAAGACCGAAATCGATCTCTATCTTTGTCAAAATGCATCCGTAAGTTGGTGACGTGACGTCGTTCCTGACTATCATACCTTTGTATAGCATCTGATGGCCATATATTGAGCTGATGGTTTTCTAATTTGATGAAACCGATGTCTCCTTAAAACTATTATCCACATAAACAAGTTTCTTGAAGACATCGAATCCTAATTCGGCCAGTAACAGGGTCAAAGAAGCATAATACGCTAAATAGTCAGAATGCTATGAGTTAAATAGCCTTGGGAATGTGCCATGTGGATAACCAAGCACCTTAGCTCTTTTAAGAAGCGTCCATTGAAGCTAATCAAGCGTCTACTCAGAATACAGAACATTATGATGGGTGGAGAAGTAATTTTGAATGAAGTTTTAAGATATTCAACGTCCAAGCTTGACCAGAAGATTAGGTACCCGTTTCGATAAAGTTCTGAAGCATCAACTACTATAATATAAGAATATAAAAGCTTCAGCAACTCTAGAATAAGAAAGAGAAGAAAAGCGTGAATATAGACAAAAGTACAAAAGCGACAATATAAAAAATACTGAAGATTGAAGTCAAGTGTCTGCTGCCGATAAACAAGCGTCCGAAATGTCATATTTTGAGGTACGCTCGACCTAATGAAGTAATCTTGGTTTTGTTAAAAAGATAAGAGAAATACCTACCTGTTTCCAGAAGAAGTCGAGATCTGACTCAATCTCTATCTGAGTGAAATTCCTTTTTCAAGCATGAGGTGTGATACTGTTCATGAAAATTCGAATATGCAACCTTCTGTTGACAATTTTTGGAGATTTGGGTATTCAAAAGTATCGATCTTGGTATCGTTGGAAGGCTCAAAGAAATATCTGCAACTCTCATGAAGAGGCCAAGAACGAAATCGATCTCTATCTTTGTCAAATGCATCTGTAAGTTGGTGACGTGATGTCGTTCCTGACTGTCATACCTTTATATAGCATCTGATGGCCATATATTGAGCTGATGGTTTTCTAATTGGATGAAACCGATGTCCCCTGAAAGCTATTATCCATATAAACAAGTTTCATGAAGGCATCGAATCCTAATTCGGCCAGTAACAGGGTCAAAGAAGCATAATACGCTAAATGGTCAGAATGCTACGAGTTAAATAGCCTTGTGAATGTGCCAAGTGGATAACCAAGCGCCTTAGCTCTTTTAAGAAGCCTCCATTGAAGCTAATCAAGCGTCTACTCAGAATACAAAACATTATGACGGGTGGAGAAGTAAATTTGAATGAAGTATTAAGATATTCAACGTCCAAACGTGACCAGAAAATGAGGTACCCTTTTCAATAAAGTTCTGAAGCATCAAGTACTATAATATAAGAATATAAAAGCTTCAGCAACTTTAGAATAAGAAAGAGAAGAAAAGCGTGAATATAGACAAAAGTACGAAAGCGGCAATAGCAAAAACACTGAAAATTGAAGTCAAGCGTCCGCTGCCGATAAACAAGCGTCCGAAACGTCCTATTTTGAGGTAAGCTCGTCCTAATTGGAACAAATATCTGCAACTCCCATGAAGAGGTCAAGACCGAAATCGATCTCTATCTTTGTCAAGATGCATCCGTAAGTTGGGGACGTGACGTCGTTCCTGACTGTCATACCTTTTTATAGCATCTGATGGCCATATATTGAGCTGATGGTTTTCTAATTGGATGAAACCGATGTCTCCTTAAAACTATTATCCACATAAACAAGTTTCTTGCAGACATCGAATCCTAATTCGGCCAGTAACAGGGTCAAAGAAGCACAATACGCTAAATGGTCAGAATGCTACGAGTTAAATTGCCTTGTGAATGTGCCAAGTGGATAACCAAGCACCTTAGCTCTTTTAAGAAGCGTCCATTGAAGCTAATCAAGCTTCTACTCAGAATACAGAACATTATGATGGGTGGCGAAGTAATTTTGAATGAAGTCTTAAGAGATTCAACGTCCAAACTTGACCAGAAAATGAGGTACCCTTTTCAAAAAAGTTCTGAAGCATCAAGTACTGTAATATAAGAATATAAAAGTTTCAGCAACTCTAGAAGAATAAAGAGAATAAAAGCGTGAATAAGGACAAAAGTACAAAAGCGGCAACAGCAAAAACACGGAAGATTGAAGTCAAGCGTCCACTGCCGATAAACAAGCGTCCGAAATGTCGTATTTTGAGGTACGCTCGACCTAATGAAGTGATCTTGGTTTTGTTAAAAAGATAGGAGAAATACCTACCTGTTTCCAGAAGAAGTCGAGATCTGATTCAATCTCTATCTGAATGAAATTCCTTTTTCAAGCATGAGGTGTGATACTGTTCATGAAAATTCGAATATGCAACCTTCTGCTGACAATTTCTGGAGATTTGGGTGTTCAAAAGTATCGATCTTGGTATCGTTGGAAGGCTCAAAGAAATATCTGCAACTCTCATGAAGAGGTCAAGAGCGAAATCGATCTCTATCTTTGTCAAAATGCATCCGTAAGTTGGTGACGTGATGTCGTTCCTGACTGTCATACCTTTGTATAGCATCTGATGGCCATATATTGAGCTGATGGTTTTCTAATTGGATGAAACCGATGTCTCCTTAAAGCTATTATCCATATAAATAAGTTTCATGAAGGCATCGAATCCAAATTCGGCCAGTAACAGGGTCAAAGAAGCATAATACGCTAAATGGTCAGAATGCTACGAGTTAAATAGCCTTGTGAATGTGCCAAGTGGATAACCAAGCACCTTAGCTCTTTTAAGAAGCATCCATTGAAGCTAATCAACCGTCTACTCAGAATACAGAACATTTTGATGGGTGGAGAAGTAATTTTGAATGAAGTCTTAGTCCAAACTTGACCAGAAAATGAGGTACCCTTTTCAAAAAAGTTCTGAAGCATCCAGTACTGTAATACAAGAATATAAAAGTTTCAGTAACTCTAGAAGAATAAAGAGAATAAAAGCGTGAATAAGGACAAAAGTACAAAATCGGCAACAGCAAAAACACTGAAGATTGAAGTCAGGCGTCCAGTGCCGATAAACAAGCGTCTGAAACGTCGTATTTTGAGGTACGCTCGTCCTAATGAAATGATCTTGGTTTTTCTAGAAAGATAAGAGAAATACCTACCTGTTTCCTGAAGAAGTCGAGATCTGACTCAATCTCTATCTGAATGAAATTCCTTTTTCAAGCTTGAGGTGTGATACTGTTCATGAAAATTCGAATATGCAACCTTCTGCTGACAATTTCTGGAGATTTGGGTGTTCAAAAGTATCGATCTTGGTATCGTTGGAAGGCTCAAAGAAATATCTGCAACTCTCATGAAGAGGTCAAGAGCGAAATCGATCTCTATCTTTGTCAAAATGCATCCGTAAGTTGGTGACGTTATGTCGTTCCTGACTGTCATACCTTTGTATAGCATCTGATGGCCATATATTGAGCTGATGGTTTTCTAATTGGATGAAACCGATGTCTCCTTAAAGCTATTATCCTTATAAACTAGTTTCATGAAGACATCAAATCCAAATTCGGCCAGTAACAGGGTCAAACAAGCATGATACGCTAAATGGTCATAATGCTACGAGTTAAATAGACTTGTGAATGTGCAAAGCGGATAACCAAGCGCCTTAGCTCTTTTAAGAAGCGTCCATTGAAGCTAATCAAGGGTCTACTCAGAATACAGAACATTATGACGGGTGGAGAAGTAATTTTGAGTGAAGTGTTAAGATATTCAACGTCCAAGCTTGACCAGAAAATGAGGTACCCTATTCAATAAAGTTCTGAAGCATCTAGTATTGTAATACAAGAAATTAAAAGCTTCAGCAACTCTAGAAGAAGAAATAGAAGAATAGCATGAATAAAGACAAAAGTACAAAAGCGGCAACAGCAAAAACTCTGAAGCTTGAAGTCCAGCGTCCGCTGCCGATAATCAAGCGTCCGAAACATCGTATTTTGAGGTACGCCCATCCTAATGAAGTGATCTTTGTTTTTTTAGAAAGATAAGAGAAATACCTACCTGTTTCTTGAAGAAGTTGAGATCTGACTCAATCTCTATCTAAATGAAATTCCTTTTTCAAGCATGAGGCGTGATACTGTTCATGAAAATTCGAATATGCAACCTTCTGCTGACAATTTCTGGAGATTTGGGTGTCAAAAGTATCGATCTTGGTATCGTTGGAAGGCTCAAAGAAATATCTGCAACTCTCATGAAGAGGTCAAGAGCGAAATCGATCTCTATCTTTGTCAAAATGCATCCGTAAGTTGGTGACGTGATGTCGTTCCTGACTATCATACCTTTGTATAGCATCTGATGGCCATATATTGAGCTGATGGTTTTCTAATTGGATGAAATCGATGTCTCCTTAAAGCTATTATCCATATAAACAAGTTTCATGAAGACATCGAATCCAAATTCGGCCAGTAAGAGGGTCAAAGAAGCATAATACGCTAAATGGTCAGAATGCTACGAGTTAAATAGCCTTGTGAATGTGCTAAGTGGATAACCAAGCACCTTAGCTCTTTTAAGAAGCGTCCATTGAAGCTAATCAAGCGTCTACTCAGAATACAGAACATTTTGATGGGTGGAGAAGTAATTTTGAATGAAGTCTTAGTCCAAACTTGACCAGAAAATGAGGTACCCTTTTCAAAAAAGTTCTGAAGCATCAAGTACTGTAATACAAGAATATAAAAGTTTCAGTAACTCTAGAAGAATAAAGAGAATAAAAGCGTGAATAAGGACAAAAGTACAAAATCGGCAACAGCAAAAACACTGAAGATTGAAGTCAGGCGTCCACTGCCGATAAACAAGCGTCTGAAACGTCGTATTTTGAGGTACGCTCGTCCTAATGAAATGATCTTGGTTTTTTTAGAAAGATAAGAGAAATATCTACCTGTTTCCTGAAGAAGTCGAGATCTGACTCAATCTCTATCTAAATGAAATTCCTTTTTCAAGCTTGAGGTGTGATACTGTTCATGAAAATTCGAATATGCAACCTTCTGCTGACAATTTCTGGAGATTTGGGTGTTCAAAAGTATCGATCTTGGTATCGTTGGAAGGCTCAAAGAAATATCTGCAACTCTCATGAAGAGGTCAAGAGCGAAATCGATCTCTATCTTTGTCAAAATGCATCCGTAAGTTGGTGACGTTATGTCGTTCCTGACTGTCATACCTTTGTATAGCATCTGATGGCCATATATTGAGATGATGGTTTTCTAATTGGATGAAACTGATGTCTCCTGAAAGCTATTATCCTTATAAACTAGTTTCATGAAGACATCGAATCCAAATTCGGCCAGTAACAGGGTCAAACAAGCATGATACGCTAAATGGTCATAATGCTACGAGTTAAATAGACTTGTGAATGTGCAAAGCGGATAACCAAGCGCCTTAGCTCTTTTAAGAAGCGTCCATTGAAGCTAATCAAGGGTCTACTCAGAATACAGAACATTATGACGGGTGGAGAAGTAATTTTGAGTGAAGTGTTAAGATATTCAACGTCCAAGCTTGACCAGAAAATGAGGTACCCTTTTCAATAAAGTTCTGAAGCATCTTGTATTGTAATACAAGAAATTAAAAGCTTCAGCAACTCTAGAAGAAGAAATAGAAGAATAGCATGAATAAAGACAAAAGTACAAAAGCGGCAACAGCAAAAACTCTGAAGCTTGAAGTCCAGCGTCCGCTGCCGATAATCAAGCGTCCGAAACATCGTATTTTGAGGTACGCCCATCCTAATGAAGTGATCTTGGTTTTTTTAGAAAGATAAGAGAAATACCTACCTATTTCCTGAAGAAGTTGAGATCTGACTCAATCTCTATCTGAATGAAATTCCTTTTTCAAGCATGAGGTGTGATACTGTTCATGAAAATTCGAATATGCAACCTTCTGCTGACAATTTCTGGAGATTTGGGTGTCAAAAGTATCGATCTTGGTATCGTTGGAAGGCTCAAAGAAATATCTGCAACTCTCATGAAGAGGTCAAGAGCGAAATCGATCTCTATCTTTGTCAAAATGCATCCGTAAGTTGGTGACGTGATGTCGTTCCTGACTGTCATACCTTTGTATAGCATCTGATGGCCATATATTGAGCTGATGGTTTTCTAATTGGATGAAATCGATGTCTCCTTAAAGCTATTATCCATATAAACAAGTTTCATGAAGACATCGAATCCAAATTCGGCCAGTAACAGGGTCAAAGAAGCATAATACGCTAAATGGTCAGAATGCTACGAGTTAAATAGCCTTGTGAATGTGCTAAGTGGATAACCAAGCACCTTAGCTCTTTTAAGAAGCGTCCATTGAAGCTAATCAAGCGTCTACTCAGAATACAGAACATTATGATGGGTGGAGAAGTAATTTTGAATGAAGTATTGAGATATTCAACGTCCAAGCTTAACCAGAAAATGAGGTACCCTTTTCAATAAAGTTCTGAAGCATCAAGTACTGTAATATAAGAATATAAAAGCTTCAGCAACTCTAAAAGAAGAAAAATAAGAAAAGCGTGAATATAGACAAAAGTACAAAAGCGGCAATAGAAAAAACACTGAATATTGAAGTCAAGCGTCCGCTGCCGATAAACAAGCGTCCGAAATGTCGTACTTTGAGGTACGCTCGACCTAATGAAGTGATCTTGGTTTTGTTAAAAAGATAAGAGAAATACCTACCTGTTTCCAGAAGAAGTCGAGATCTGACTCAATCTCTATCTGAATGAAATTCCTTTTTCAAGCATGAGGTGTGATACTGTTCATGAAAATTCAAATATGCAACCTTCTGCTGACAATTTCTGGAGATTGGGGTGTTCAAAAGTATCGATCTTGGTATCTTGGAAGGCTCAAAGAAATATCTGCAACTCTCGTGAAGAGGTCAAGAGCGAAATCGATCTCTATCTTTGTCAAATGCATCCGTAAGTTGGTGACGTGATGTCGTTCCTGACTATCATACCTTTGTATAGCATCTGGTGGCCATATATTGAGCTGATGGCGTTCGAATTAGATGAAACCGATGTCTCCTTAATGCTAATATCCCTATAAACAAATTTCATTAAGACATCGAATCCTAATTCGGGCAGTAACAGTGTCAAAGAAGCATAATACGCTAAATGGTCAGAATGCTACGAGTTAAATAGCCTTGTGAATGTGCCAAGTCGATAACCAAGCGCCTTAGCTCTTTTTAGAAGCGTCCATTGAAGATAATCAAGCGTCTACTCAGAATACAGAACATTATGATGGGTGGAGAAGTAATTTTGAACGAAGTGTTAAGATATTCAACGTCCAAGCTTGACCAGAAAATGAGGTACCCTTTTCGATAAAGTTTTGAAGCATCTAGTACTGTAATACAAGAATATAAAAGCTTCAGCAACTCTAGAATAAGAAAGAGAAGAAAAGCGTGAATATAGACAAAAGTACAAAAGCGGCAATAGCAAAAACACTAAAGATTGAAGTCAAGCGTCCGCTGCCGATAAACAAGCGTCCGAAACGTCCTTTTTTGAGGTAACCTCGTCCTAATTGGAAGAAATATCTGCAACTCCCATGAAGAGGTCAAGACCGAAATCGATCTCTATCTTTGTCAAAATGCATCCGTAAGTTGGTGATGTGACGTCGTTCCTGACTGTCATAACTTTGTATAGCATCTGATGGCCATATATTGAGCTGATGGTTTTCTAATAGGATGAAACCGATGTCTCCTTAAAACTATTATCCATATAAACAAGTTTCATGAAGACATCGAATCCTAATTCGGCCAGTAACAGGGTCAAAGAAGCATAATACGCTAAATGGTCAGAATGCTACGAGTTAAATAGCCTTGTGAATGTGCCAAGTGGATAACCAAGCACCTTAGCTCTTTTAAGAAGCGTCCATTGAAGCTAATCAAGCGTTTACTCAGAATACAGAACATTATGATGGGTGGAGAAGTAATTTTGAATGAAGTGTTAAGATATTCAACGTCCAAGCTTGACCAGAAAATGAGGTACCCTTTTCGATAAAGTTCTGAAGCATCTAGTACTGTAATACAAGAATATAAAAGCTTCAGCAACTCTAGAAGAAGAAAGAGAAGAAAAGCGTGAATAAAGACAAAAGTACAAAAGCGGCAACAGCAAAAACTCTGAAGCTTGAAGTCAAGCGTCCGCTACCGATAATCAAGCGTCCGAAACGTCGTATTTTGAGGTACGCTCGTCCTAATGAAGTGATCTTGGTTTTGTTTGAAAGATAAGAGAAATACCAACCTGTTTCCTGAAGAAGTCGAGATCTGACTCAATCTCTATCTGAATGAAATTCCCTTTTCAAGCATGAGGTGTGATATTGTTCGTGAAAATTCGAATATGCAACCTTCTGCTGACAATTTCTGGAGATTTGGGTGTTCAAAAGTATCGATCTTGGTATCGTTGGAAGGCTCAAAGAAATATCTGCAACTCTCGTGAAGAGGTCAAGAGCGAAATCGATCTCTATCTTTGTCAAATGCATCTGTAAGTTGGTGACGTGATGTCGTTCTTGACTGTCATACCTTTGTATAGCATCTGGTGGCCATATATTGAGCTGATGGTGTTCGAATTGGATGAAACCAATGTCTCCTTAATGCTAATATCCCTATAAACAAGTTTCATGAAGACATCGAATCCTAATTCGGCCAGTAACAGTGTCAAAGAAGCATAATACGCTAAATGGTCAGAATGCTACGAGTTAAATAGCCTTGTGAATGTGCCAAGTGGATAACCAAGCACCTTAGCTCTTTTAAGAAGCGTCCATTGAAGCTAATCAAGCGTCTACTCAGAATACAAAACATTATGATGGGTGGAAAGTAATTTTGAATAAAGTATTAAGATATTCAACGTCCAAACGTGACCAGAAAATGAGGTACCCTTTTCAATAAAGTTCTGAAGCATCAAGTACTATAATATGAGAATATAAAAGCTTCAGCAACTCTAGAATAAGAAAGAGAAGAAAAGCGTGAATATAGACAAAAGTACAAAAGCGGCAATAGCAAAAACACTGAAGATTGAAGTCAAGCGTCCGCTGCCGATAAACAAGCGTCCGAAACGTCCTATTTTGTGGTAAGCTCGTCCTAATTGGAAGAAATATCTGCAACTCCCATGAAGAGGTCCAGACCGAAATCGATCTCTATCTTTGTCAAAATGCATCCGTAAGTTGGTGACATGATGTCGTTCCTGACTGTCATACCTTTGTATAGCATCTGATGGCCATATATTGAGGTGATGGTTTTCTAATTGGATGAAATCGATGTCTCCTTAAAGCTATTATCCATATAAACAAGTTTCATGAAGACATCGAATCCAAATTCGGCCAGTAACAGGGTCAAAGAAGCATAATACGCTAAATGGTCAGAATGCTACGAGTTAAATAGCCTTTTGAATGTGCTAAGTGGATAACCAAGCACCTTAGCTCTTTTAAGAAGCGTCCATTGAAGCTAATCAAGCGTCTACTCAGAATACAGAACATTATGCTGGGTGGAGAAGTAATTTTGAATGAAGTATTGAGATATTCAACGTCCAAGCTTAACCAGAAAATGAGGTACCCTTTTCAATAAAGTTCTGAAGCATCAAGTACTGTAATATAAGAATATAAAAGCTTCAGCAACTCTAAAAGAAGAAAAATAAGAAAAGCGTGAATATAGACAAAAGTACAAAAGCGGCAATAGAAAAAACACTGAATATTGAAGTCAAGCGTCCGCTGCCGATAAACAAGCGTCCGAAATGTCGTACTTTGAGGTACGCTCGACCTAATGAAGTGATCTTGGTTTTGTTAAAAAGATAAGAGAAATACCTACCTGTTTCCAGAAGAAGTCGAGATCTGACTCAATCTCTATCTGAATGAAATTCCCTTTTCAAGCATGAGGTGTGATACTGTTCATGAAAATTCGAATATGCAACCTTCTGCTGACAATTTCTGGAGATTTGGGTGTTCAAAAGTATCGATCTTGGTATCTTTGGAAGGCTCAAAGAAATATCTGCAACTCTCGTGAAGAGGTCAAGAGCGAAATCATTCTCTATCTTTATCAAAATGCATCCGTAAGTTGGTGACGTGATGTCGTTCCTGACTGTCATACCTTTGTATAGCATCTGATGGCCATATATTGAGCTGATGGTTTTCTAATTAGATGAAACCGATGTCTCCTTAAAGCTATTATCCATATAAACAAGTTTCATGAAGACATCGAATCCAAATTCGGCAAGTGACAAGGTCAAACAAGCATGATACGCTAAAAGGTCATAATGCTACGAGTTAAATAGACTTGTGAATGTGCAAAGCGGATAACCAAGCGCCTTAGCTCTTTTAAGAAGCGTCCATTGAAGCTAATGAAGCGTCTACTCAGAATACAGAACATTATGACTGGTGGAGAAGTAATTTTGAGTGAAGTGTTAAGATATTCAACGTCCAAGCTAGCTTGACCAGAAAATGAGGTACCCTTTTCAATAAAGTTCTGAAGCATCTAGTATTTTAATACAAGAAATTAAAAGCTTCAGCAACTCTAGAAGAAGAAATAGAAGAAAAGCGTGAATAAAGACAAAAGTACAAAAGCGGCAACAGCAAAAACTCTGAAGCTTGAAGTCCAGCGTCCGCTGCCGATAATCAAGCGTCCGAAACATCGTATTTTGAGGTACGCCCTTCCTAATGAAGTGATCTTGGTTTTTTTAGAAAGATAAGAGAAATACCTACCTGTTTCCTAAAGAAGTCGAGATCTGACTCAATCTCTATCTGAATGAAATTCCTTTTTCAAGCATGAGGTGTGATACTGTTCATGAAAATTCGAATATGCAACCTTCTGCTGACAATTTCTGGAGATTTGGGTGTTCAAAAGTACCGATCTTGGTATCGTTGGAAGGCTCAAAGAAATATCTGCAACTCTCATGAAGAGGTCAAGAGCGAAATCATTCTCTATCTTTATCAAAATGCATCCGTAAGTTGGTGACGTGATGTCGTTCCTGACTGTCATACCTTTGTATAGCATCTGATGGCCATATATTGAGCTGATGGTTTTCTAATTGGATGAAACCGATGTCTCCTTAAAGCTATTATCCATATAAACAAGTTTCATGAAGACAGCGAATCCTAATTCGGCCAGTAACAGTGTCAAAGAAGCATAATACGCTAAATGGTCAGAATGCTATGAGTTAAATAGCCTTGTGAATGTGCCAAGTGGATAACCAAGCACCTTAGCTCTTTTAAGAAGCGTCCATTGAAGCTAATCAAGCGTCTACTCAGAATACAGAACATTATGATGGGTGGAGAAGTAATTTTGAATGAAGTGTTAAGATATTCAACGTCCAAGCTTGACCAGAAAATGAGGTACCCTTTTCAATAAAGTTCTGAAGCATCAAGTACTGTAATATAAGAATATAAAAGCTTCAGCAACTCTAGAAAAGAAAGAGAAGAAAAGCGTGAATATAGACAAAAGTACAAAAGCGCAATAGAAAAAATACTGAAGATTGAAGTCAAGCGTCCGCTGCCGATAAACAAGCGTCGAAATGTCGTATTTTGAGGTACGCTCGTCCTAATGAAGTGATCTTGGTTTTGTTAGAAAGATAAGAGAAATACCTACCTGTTTCCAGAAGAAGTCGAGATCTGACTCAATCTCTATCTGAGTGAAATTCCTTTTTCAAGCATGAGGTGTGATACTGTTCATGAAAATTCGAATATGCAACCTTCTGCTGACAATTTCTGGAGATTTGGGTGTTCAAAAGTATCGATCTTGGTATCGTTGGAAGGCTCAAAGAAATATCTGCAACTCTCATGAAGAGGTCAAGAGCGAAATCGATCTCTATCTTTGTCAAATGCATCCGTAAGTTGGTGACGTGATGTCGTTCCTGACTGTCATACCTTTGTATAGCATCTGATGGCCATATATTGAGCTGATGGTTTTCTAATTGGATGAAACCGATGTCGCCTTAAAGCTATTATCCATATAAACAAGTTTCATGAAGGCATCGAATCCTAATTCGGCCAGTAACAGGGTCAAAGTAGCATAATACGCTAAATGGTCAGAATGCTACGAGTTAAATAGCCTTGTGAATGTGCCAAGTGGATAACCAAGCACCTTAGCTCTTTTAAGAAGCGTCCATTGAAGCTAATCAAGCGTCTACTCAGAATACAGAACATTATGATGGGTGGAGAAGTAATTTTGAATGAAGTGTTAAGATATTCAACGTCCAAGCTTGACCAGAAAATGAGATACCCTTTTCAATAAAGTTCTGAAGCATCTAGTATTGTAATACAATAAATTAAAAGCTTCAGCAACTCTAGAAGAAGAAATAGAAGAAAAGCGTGAATAAAGACAAAAGTACAAAAGCGGCAACAGCAAAAACTCTGAAGCTTGAAGTCCAGCGTCCGCTGCCGATAATCAAGCGTCCGAAACATCGTATTTTGAGGTACGCCCGTCCTAATGAAGTGATCCTGGTTTTTTTAGAAAGATAAGAGAAATACCTACCTGTTTCCTGAAGAAGTCGAGATCTGACTCAATCTCTATCTGAATGAAATTCCTTTTTCAAGCATGAGGTGTGATACTGTTCATGAAAATTCGAATATGCAACCTTCTACTGACAATTTCTGGAGATTTGTGTGTTCAAAAGTATCGATCTTGGTATCGTTGGAAGGATCAAAGAAATATCTGCAACTCTCATGAAGAGGTCAAGAGCGAAATCGATCTCTATCTTTGTCAAAATGCATCCGTAAGTTGGTGACGTGATGTCGTTCCTGACTGTCATACCTTTGTATAGCATCTGATGGCCATATATTGAGCTGATGGTGTTCTAATTGGATGAAACCGATGTCTCCTTAAATCTAATATCCATATAAACAAGTTTCATGAAGACATCGAATCCTAATTCAGCCAGTAACAGGGTCAAACAAGCATGATACGCTAAATGGTCATAATGCTACGAGTTAAATAGACTTGTGAATGTGCAAAGCGTATAACCAAGCACCTTAGCTCTTTTAAGAAGCATCCATTGAAACTAATGAAACGTCTACTCAGAATACAGAACATTATGATGGGTGGAGAAGTAATTTTGAGTGAAGTGTTAAGATATTCAACGTCCAAGCTTGACCAGAAAATGAGGTACCCTTTTCAATAAAGTTCTGAAGCATCTAGTATTGTAATACAAGAAATTAAAAGCTTCAGCAACTCTAGAAGAAGAAATAGAAGAAAAGCGTGAATAAAGACAAAAGTACAAAAGCGGCAACAGCAAAAACTCTGAAGCTTGAAGTCCAGCGTCCGCTGCCGATAATCAAGCGTCCGAAACATCGTATTTTGAGGTACGCTCGTCCTAATGAAGTGATCTTGGTTTTTTTAGAAAGATAAGAGAAATACCTACCTGTTTTCTGAAGAAGTCGAGATCTGACTCAATCTCTATCTGAATGAAATTCCCTTTTCAAGCATGAGGTGTGATACTGTTCATGAAAATTCGAATATGCAACCTTCTGCTGACAATTTTTGGAGATTTGGGTGTTCAAAAGTATCGATCTTGGTATCGTTGGAAGGCTCAAAGAAATATCTGCAACTCTCATGAAGAGGTCAAGAGCGAAATCGATCTCTATCTTTGTCAAAATGCATCCGTAAGTTGGTGACGTGATGTCGTTCCTGACTGTCATACCTTTGTATAGCATCTGATGGCCATATATTGAGCTGATGGTTTTCTAATTGGATGAAACCGATGTCTCCTTAAAGCTATTATCCATATAAACAAGTTTCATGAAGACATCGAATCCTAATTCGGCCAGTGACAGGGTCAAACAAGCATGATACGCTAAATGGTCATAATGCTACGAGTTAAATAGACTTGTGAATGTGCAAAGCGGATAACCAAGCGCCTTAGCTCTTTTAAGAAGCGTCCATTGAAGCTAATCAAGCTTCTACTCAGAATACAGAACATTATGATGGGTGGCGAAGTAATTTTGAATGAAGTCTTAAGAGTTTCAACGTCCAAACTTGACCAGAAAATGAGGTACCCTTTTCAAAAAAGTTCTGAAGCATCAAGTACTGTAATATAAGAATATAAAAGTTTCAGCAACTCTAGAAGAATAAAGAGAATAAAAGCGTGAATAAGGACAAAAGTCAAAAGCGGCAACAGCAAAAACACGGAAGATTGAAGTCAAGCGTCCAATGCCGATAAACAAGCGTCCGAAATGTCGTATTTTGAGGTACGCTCGACCTAATGAAGTGATCTTGGTTTTGTTAAAAAGATAGGAGAAATACCTACCTGTTTCCTGAAGAAGTCGAGATCTGACTCAATCTCTATCTGAATGAAATTCCTTTTTCAAGCATGAGGTGTGATACTGTTCATGAAAATTCGAATATGCAACCTTCTGCTGACAATTTCTGGAGATTTGGGTGTTCAAAAGTATCGATCTTGGTATCGTTGGAAGGCTCAAAGAAATATCTGCAACTCTCATGAAGAGGTCAAGAGCGAAATCGATCTCTATCTTTGTCAAAATGCATCCGTAAGTTGGTGACGTGATGTCGTTCCTGACTGTCATACCTTTGTATAGCATCTGATGGCCATATATTGAGCTGATGGTTTTCTAATTGGATGAAACCGATGTCTCCTTAAAGCTATTATCCATATAAACAAGTTTCATGAAGACATCGAATCCAAATTCGGCCAGTAACAGGGTCAAAGAAGCATAATACGCTAAATGGTCAGAATGCTACGAGTTAAATAGCCTTGTGAATGTGCCAAGTGGATAACAAGCACCTTAGCTCTTTTAAGAAGCGTCCATTGAAGCTAATCAAGCGTCTACTCAAATACAGAACATTTTGATGGGTGGAGAAGTAATTTTGAATGAAGTCTTAGTCCAAACTTGACCAGAAAATGAGGTACCCTTTTCAATAAAGTTCTGAAGCATCAGTACTGTAATACAAGAATATAAAAGTTTCAGTAACTCTAGAAGAATAAAGAGAATAAAAGCGTGAATAAGGACAAAAGTACAAAAGCGGCAACAGCAAAAACACTGAAGATTGAAGTCAGGCGTCCACTGCCGATAAACAAGCGTCCGAAACGTCGTATTTTGAGGTACGCTCGTCCTAATGAAATGATCTTGGTTTTTTTAGAAAGATAAGAGAAATACCTACCTGTTTCCTGAAGAAGTCGAGATCTGACTCAATCTCTATCTGAATGAAATTCCTTTTTCAAGCTTGAGGTGTGATACTGTTCATGAAAATTCGAATATGCAACCTTCTGCTGACAATTTCTGGAGATTTGGGTGTCAAAAGTATCGATCTTGGTATCGTTGGAAGCTCAAAGAAATATCTGCAACTCTCATGAAGAGGTCAAGAGCGAAATCGATCTCTATCTTTGTCAAAATGCATCCGTAAGTTGGTGACGTGATGTCGTTCCTGACTGTCATACCTTTGTATAGCATCTGATGGCCATATATTGAGCTGATGGTTTTCTAATTGGATGAAACCGATGTCTCCTTAAAGCTATTATCCATATAAACAAGTTTCATGAAGACATCGAATCCTAATTCGGCCAGTAACAGGGTCAAACAAGCATGATACGCTAAATGGTCATAATGCTACGAGTTAAATAGACTTGTGAATGTGCAAAGCGGATAACCAAGCGCATTAGCACTTTTAAGAAGCGTCCATTGAAGCTAATCAAGTGTCTACTCAGAATACAGAACATTATGACGGGTGGAGAAGTAATTTTGAGTGAAGTGTTAAGATATTCAACGTCCAAGCTTGACCAGAAAATGAGGTACCCTTTTCAATAAAGTTCTGAAGCATCTAGTATTGTAATTCAAGAAATTAAAAGCTTCAGCAACTCTAGAAGAAGAAATAGAAGAAAAGCGTGAATAAAGACAAAAGTACAAAAGCGGCAACAGCAAAAACTCTGAAGCTTGAAGTCAGCATCCGCTGCCGATAATCAAGCGTCCGAAACATCGTATTTTGAGGTACGCCCATCCTAATGAAGTGATCTTGGTTTTTTAGAAAGATAAGAGAAATACCTACCTGTTTCCTGAACAAGTTGAGATCTGACTCAATCTCTATCTGAATGAAATTCCTTTTTCAAGCATGAGGTGTGATACTGTTCATGAAAATTCGAATATGCAACCTTCTGCTGACAATTTCTGGAGATTTGGGTGTCAAAAGTATCGATCTTGGTATCGTTGGAAGGCTCAAAGAAATATCTGCAACTCTTATGAAGAGGTCAAGAGCGAAATCGATCTCTATCTTTGTCAAAATGCATCCGTAAGTTGGTGACGTGATGTCGTTCCTGACTGTCATACCTTTGTATAGCATCTGATGGCCATATATTGAGGTGATGGTTTTCTAATTGGATGAAATCGATGTCTCCTTAAAGCTATTATCCATATAAACAAGTTTCATGAAGACATCGAATCCAAATTCGGCCAGTAACAGGGTCAAAGAAGCATAATACGCTAAATGGTCAGAATGCTACGAGTTAAATAGCCTTTTGAATGTGCTAAGTGGATAACCAAGCACCTTAGCTCTTTTAAGAAGCGTCCATTGAAGCTAATCAAGCGTCTACTCAGAATACAGAACATTATGATGGGTGGAGAAGTAATTTTGAATGAAGTATTGAGATATTCAACGTCCAAGCTTAACCAGAAAATGAGGTACCCTTTTCAATAAAGTTCTGAAGCATCAAGTACTGTAATATAAGAATATAAAAGCTTCAGCAACTCTAAAAGAAGAAAATAAGAAAAGCGTGAATATAGACAAAAGTACAAAAGCGGCAATAGAAAAAACACTGAATATTGAAGTCAAGCGTCCGCTGCCGATAAACATGCGTCCGAAATGTCGTACTTTGAGGTACGCTCGACCTAATGAAGTGATCTTGGTTTTGTTAAAAAGATAAGAGAAATACCTACCTGTTTCCAGAAGAAGTCGAGATCTGACTCAATCTCTATCTGAATGAAATTCCCTTTTCAAGCATGAGGTGTGATACTGTTCATGAAAATTCGAATATGCAACCTTCTGCTGACAATTTCTGGAGATTTGGGTGTTCAAAAGTATCGATCTTGGTATCTTTGGAAGGCTCAAAGAAATATCTGCAACTCTCGTGAAGAGGTCAAGAGCGAAATCATTCTCTATCTTTATCAAAATGCATCCGTAAGTTGGTGACGTGATGTCGTTCCTGACTGTCATACCTTTGTATAGCATCTGATGGCCATATATTGAGCTGATGGTTTTCTAATTAGATGAAACCGATGTCTCCTTAAAGCTATTATCCAAATAAACAAGTTTCATGAAGACATCGAATCCAAATTCGGCAAGTGACAAGGTCAAACAAGCATGATACGCTAAATGGTCATAATGCTACGAGTTAAATAGACTTGTGAATGTGCAAAGCGGATAACCAAGCGCCTTAGCTCTTTTAAGAAGCGTCCATTGAAGCTAATCAAGCGTCTACTCAGAATACAGAACATTATGACTGGTGGAGAAGTAATTTTGAGTGAAGTGTTAAGATATTCAACGTCCAAGCTTGACCAGAAAATGAGGTACCCTTTTCAATAAAGTTCTGAAGCATCTAGTATTTTAATACAAGAAATTAAAAGCTTCAGCAACTCTAGAAGAAGAAATAGAAGAAAAGCGAATAAAGACAAAAGTACAAAAGCAATAACAGCAAAAACTCTGAAGCTTGAAGTCCAGCGTCCGCTGCTGATAATCAAGCGTCCGAAACATCGTATTTTGAGGTACGCCCTTCCTAATGAAGTGATCTTGGTTTTTTTAGAAAGATAAGAGAAATACCTAGCTGTTTCCTAAAGAAGTCGAGATCTGACTCAATCTCTAACTGAATGAAATTCCTTTTTCAAGCATGAGGTGTGATACTGTTCATGAAAATTCGAATATGCAACCTTCTGCTGACAATTTCTGGAGATTTGGGTGTTCAAAAGTATCGATCTTGGTATCGTTGGAAGGCTCAAAGAAATATCTGCAACTCTCGTGAAGAGGTCAAGAGCGAAATCGATCTCTATCTTTGTCAAAATGCATCCGTAAGTTGGTGACGTTATGTCGTTCCTGACTGTCATACCTTTGTATAGCATCTGATGGCCATATATTGAGCTGATGGTTTTCTAATTGGATGAAACCGATGTCTCCTTAAAGCTATTATCCTTATAAACTAGTTTCATGAAGACATCGAATCCTAATTCGGCCAGTAACAGGGTCAAACAAGCATGATACGCTAAATGGTCATAATGCTACGAGTTAAATAGACTTGTGAATGTGCAAAGCGGATAACCAAGCGCCTTAGCTCTTTTAAGAAGCGTCCATTGAAGCTAATCAAGGGTCTACTCAGAATACAGAACATTATGACGGGTGGAGAAGTAATTTTGAGTGAAGTGTTAAGATATTCAACGTCCAAGCTTGACCAGAAAATGAGGTACCCTTTTCAATAAAGTTCTGAAGCATCTAGTATTGTAATACAAGAAATTAAAAGCTTCAACAACTCTAGAAGAAGAAATAGAAGAAAAGCGTGAATAAAGACAAAAGTACAAAAGCGGCAACAGCAAAAACTCTGAAGCTTGAAGTCCAGCGTCCGCTGCCGATAATCAAGCGTCCGAAACATCGTATTTTGAGGTACGCCCGTCCTAATGAAGTGATCTTGGTTTTTTAGAAAGATAAGAGAAATACCTACCTGTTTCCTGAAGAAGTCGAGATCTGACTCAATCTCTATCTGAATGAAATTCCTTTTTCAAGCATGAGGTGTGATACTGTTCATGAAAATTCGAATATGCAACCTTCTGCTGACAATTTCTGGAGATTTGGGTGTTTCAAAAGTATCGATCTTGGTATCGTTGGAAGGCTCAAAGAAATATCTGCAACTCTCATGAAGAGGTCAAGAGCGAAATCGATCTCTATCTTTGTCAAAATGCATCCGTAAGTTGGTGACGTGATGTCGTTCCTGACTGTCATACCTTTGTATAGCATCTGATGGCCATATATTGAGCTGATGGTTTTCTAATTGGATGAAACCGATGTCTCCTTAAAGCTATTATCCATATAAACAAGTTTCATGAAGACATCGAATCCAAATTCGGCCAGTAACAGGGTCAAAGAAGCATAATACGCTAAATGGTCAGAATGCTACGAGTTAAATAGCCTTGTGAATGTGCCAAGTGGATAACCAAGCACCTTAGCTCTTTTAAGAAGCGTCCATTGAAGCTAATCAAGCGTCTACTCAGAATACAGAACATTATGATGGGTGGAGAAGTAATTTTGAATGAAGTATTAAGATATTCAACGTCCAAGCTTGACCAGAAAATGAGGTACCCTTTTCAATAAAGTTCTGAAGCATCAAGTACTGTAATATAAGAATATAAAAGCTTCAGCAACTCTAGAAGAAGAAAAAGAAGAAAAGCGTGAATATAGACAAAAGTACAAAAGCGGCAATAGAAAAACACTGAAGATTGAAGTCAAGCGTCCGCTGCCGATAAATCAAGAGTCCGAAATGTCGTATTTTGAGGTACGCTCGACCTAATGAAGTGATCTTGGTTTTGTTAAAAGATAAGAGAAATACCTACCTGTTTCCAGAAGAAGTCGAGATCTGACTCAATCTCTATCTGAATGAAATTCCCTTTTCAAGCATGAGGTGTGATACTGTTCATGAAAATTCGAATATGCAACCTTCTGCTGACAATTTCTGGAGATTTGGGTGTTCAAAAGTATCGATCTTGGTATCTTTGGAAGGCTCAAAGAAATATCTGCAACTCTCGTGAAGAGGTCAAGAGCGAAATCGATCTCTATCTTTGTCAAAATGCATCCGTAAGTTGGTGACGTGATGTCGTTCCTGACTGTCATACCTTTGTATAGCATCTGATGGCCATATATTGAGCTGATGGTTTTCTAATTGGATGAAACGATGTCTCCTTAAAGCTATTATCCATATAAACAAGTTTCATGAAGACATCGAATCCAAATTCGGCCAGTAACAGGGTCAAACAAGCATGATACGCTAAATGGTCAGAATGCTACGAGTTAAATAGACTTGTGAATGTGCAAGCGGATAACCAAGCGCCTTAGCTCTTTTAAGCGTCCATTGAAGCTAATCAAGCGTCTACTCAGAATACAGAACATTATGATGGTGGAGAAGTAATTTTGAGTGAAGTGTTAAGATATTCAACGTCCAAGCTTGACCAGAAAATGAGGTACCCTTTTCAACAAAGTACTGAAGCATCAAGTACCGTATTATAAGAATATAAAAGCTTCAGCAACTCTAGAAGAAGAAAAAGAAGAAAAGCGAGAATATAGACAAAAGTACAAAAGCGGCAATAACAAAACTCTGAAGCTTGAAGTCAAGCGTCCGCTGCCAATAATCAAAGGTCCGAAATGTCGTATTTTGAGGTACGCTCGTCCTAATGAAGTGATCTTGGTTTTGTTTGAAAGATAAGAGAAATACCTACCTGTTTCCTGAAGAAGTCGAGATCTGACTCAATTTCTATCTGAATGAAATTCCTTTTTCAAGCATGAGGTGTGATACTGTTCATGAAAATTCGAATATGCAACCTTCTGCTGACAATTTCTGGAGATTTGGGTGTTCAAAAGTATCGATCTTGGTATCGTTGGAAGGCTCAAAGAAATATCTGCAACTCTCATGAAGAGGTCAAGAGCGAAATCGATCTCTATCTTTGTCAAAATGCATCCGTAAGTTGGTGACGTGATGTCGTTCCTGACTGTCATACCTTTGTATAGCATCTGATGGCCATATATTGAGCTGATGGTTTTCTAATTGGATGAAACCGATGTCTCCTTAAAGCTATTATCCATATAAACAAGTTTCATGAAGACATCGAATCCAAATTCGGCCAGTAACAGGGTCAAAGAAGCATAATACGCTAAATGGTCAGAATGCTACGAGTTAAATAGCCT
Organism: Ammopiptanthus mongolicus; assembly: GCA_039655645.1. Classification (NCBI taxonomy): domain Eukaryota; kingdom Viridiplantae; phylum Streptophyta; class Magnoliopsida; order Fabales; family Fabaceae; genus Ammopiptanthus; species Ammopiptanthus mongolicus. The sequence goes on along the minus strand of CM077346.1, from coordinate 62,000,526 downwards.
TGTGAATGTGCCAAGTGGATAACCAAGCACCTTAGCTCTTTTAAGAAGCGTCCATTGAAGCTAATCAAGCGTCTACTCAGAATACAGAACATTATGATGGGTGGAGAAGTAATTTTGAATGAAGTATTATGATATTCAACGTCCAAGCTTAACCAGAAAATGAGGTACCCTTTTCAATAAAGTTCTGAAGCATCAAGTATTGTAATACAAGAAATTAAAAGCTTCAGCAACTCTAGAAGAAGAAGAGAAGAAAAGCGTGAATAAAGACAAAAGTACAAAAGCGGCAACAGCAAAAACTCTGAAGATTGAAGTCCCGTCCGCTGCCGATAATCAAGCGTCCGAAACGTCGTATTTTGAGGTACGCCCGTCCTAATGAAGTGATCTTGGTTTTTTTAGAAAGATAAGAGAAATACCTACCTGTTTCCTGAAAAGTCGAGATCTGACTCAATCTCTATCTGAATGAAATTCCTTTTTCAAGCATGAGGTGTGATACTGTTCATGAAAATTCGAATATGCAACTTCTGCTGACAATTTCTGGAGATTTGGGTGTTCAAAAGTATCGATCTTGGTATCGTTGGAAGGCTCAAAGAAATATCTGCAACTCTCATGAAGAGGTCAAGAGCGAAATCGATCTCTATCTTTGTCAAAATGCATCCGTAAGTTGGTGACGTGATGTCGTTCCTGACTGTCATACCTTTGTATAGCATCTGATGGCCATATATTGAGCTGATGGTTTTCTAATTGGATGAAACCGATGTCTCCTTAAAGCTATTATCCATATAAACAAGTTTCATGAAGACATCGAATCCTAATTCGGCCAGTAACAGGGTCAAAGAAGCATAATACGCTAAATGGTCAGAATGCTACGAGTTAAATAGCCTTGTGAATGTGCTAAGTGGATAACCAAGCACCTTAGCTCTTTTAAGAAGCGTCCATTGAAGCTAATCAAGCGTCTACTCAGAATACAGAACATTATGATGGGTGGAGAAGTAATTTTGAATGAAGTATTAAGATATTCAACGTCCAAGCTTAACCAGAAAATGAGGTACCCTTTTCAATAAAGTTCTGAAGCATCAAGTACTGTAATATAAGAATATAAAAGCTTCAGCAACTCTAAAGAAGAAAGAGAAGAAAAGCGTGAATAAAGACAAAGTACAAAAGCGGCAATAGAAAAAACACTGAAATTGAAGTCAAGCGTCCGCTGCCGATATCAAGCGTCCGAAATGTCGTATTTTGAGGTACGCTCGACCTAATGAAGTGATCTTGGTTTTGTTAAAAAGATAAGAGAAATACCTACCTGTTTCCAGAAGAAGTCGAGATCTGACTCAATCTCTATCTGAATGAAATTCCTTTTCAAGCATGAGGTGTGATACTGTTCATGAAAATTCGAATATGCAACCTTCTGCTGACAATTTCTGGAGATTTGGGTGTTCAAAAGTATCGATCTTGGTATCGTTGGAAGGCTCAAAGAAATATCTGCAACTCTCGTGAAGAGGTCAAGAGCGAAATCGATCTCTATCTTTGTCAAAATGCATCCGTAAGTTGGTGACGTGATGTCGTTCCTGACTGTCATACCTTTGTATAGCATCTGATGGCCATATATTGAGCTGATGGTTTTCTAATTGGATGAAACCGATGTCTCCTTAAAGCTATTATCCATATAAACAAGTTTCATGAAGACATCGAATCCAAATTCGGCCAGTAACAGGGTCAAAGAAGCATAATACGCTAAATGGTCAGAATGCTACGAGTTAAATAGCCTTGTGAATGTGCAAAGTGGATAACCAAGCGCCTTAGCTCTTTTAAGAAGCGTCCATTGAAGCTAATCAAGCGTCTACTCAGAATACAGAACATTATGATGGTGGAGAAGTAATTTTGAATGAAGTGTTAAGATATTCAACGTCCAAGCTTGACCAGAAAATGAGGTACCCTTTTCAATAAAGTTCTGAAGCATCAAGTACTGTAATACAAGAATATAAAAGCTTCAGCAACTCTAGAAAGAAAGAGAAGAAAAGCGTGAATAAAGACAAAAGTACAAAAGCGGCAACAGCAAAAACACTGAAGATTGAAGTCAAGCGTCCGCTGCCGATAATCAAGCGTCCGAAACGTCGTATTTTGAGGTACGCTCGTCCTAATGAAGTGATCTTGGTTTTTTTAGAAAGATAAGAGAAATACCTACCTGTTTCCTGAAGAAGTCGAGATCTGACTCAATCTCTATCTGAATGAAATTCCTTTTTCAAGCATGAGGTGTGATACTGTTCATGAAAATTCGAATATGCAACCTTCTGCTGACAATTTCTGGAGATTTGGGTGTTCAAAAGTATCGATCTTGGTATCGTTGGAAGGCTCAAAGAAATATCTGCAACTCTCATGAAGAGGTCAAGAGCGAAATCGATCTCTATCTTTGTCAAAATGCATCCGTAAGTTGGTGACGTGATGTCGTTCCTGACTGTCATACCTTTGTATAGCATCTGATGGCCATATATTGAGCTGATGGTTTTCTAATTGGATGAAACCGATGTCTCCTTAAAGCTATTATCCATATAAACAAGTTTCATGAAGACATCGAATCCTAATTCGGCCAGTAACAGGGTCAAAGAAGCATAATACGCTAAATGGTCAGAATGCTACGAGTTAAATAGCCTTGTGAATGTGCCAAGTGGATAACCAAGCACCTTAGCTCTTTTAAGAAGCGTCCATTGAAGCTAATCAAGCGTCTACTCAGAATACAGAACATTATGATGGGTGGAGAAGTAATTTTGAATGAAGTATTAAGATATTCAACGTCCAAGCTTAACCAGAAAATGAGGTACCCTTTTCAATAAAGTTCTGAAGCATCAAGTACTGTAATATAAGAATATAAAAGCTTCAGCAACTCTAAAGAAGAAAAGAGAAGAAAAGCGTGAATAAAGACAAAAGTACAAAGCGGCAATAGAAAAAACACTGAAGATTGAAGTCAAGCGTCGCTGCCGATAAACAAGCGTCCGAAATGTCGTATTTTGAGGTACGCTCGACCTAATGAAGTGATCTTGGTTTTGTTAAAAAGATAAGAGAAATACCTACCTGTTTCCAGAAGAAGTCGAGATCTGACTCAATCTCTATCTGAATGAAATTCCTTTTTCAAGCATGAGGTGTGATACTGTTCATGAAAATTCGAATATGCAACCTTCTGCTGACAATTTCTGGAGATTTGGGTGTTCAAAAGTATCGATCTTGGTATCGTTGGAAGGCTCAAAGAAATATCTGCAACTCTCATGAAGAGGTCAAGAGCGAAATCGATCTCTATCTTTGTCAAAATGCATCCGTAAGTTGGTGACGTGATGTCGTTCCTGACTGTCATACCTTTGTATAGCATCTGATGGCCATATATTGAGCTGATGGTTTTCTAATTGGATGAAACCGATGTCTCCTTAAAGCTATTATCCATATAAAAAGTTTCATGAAGACATCGAATCCTAATTCGGCCAGTAACAGGGTCAAAGAAGCATAATACGCTAAATGGTCAGAATGCTACGAGTTAAATAGCTTGTGAATGTGCCAAGTGGATAACCAAGCGCCTTAGCTCTTTTAAGAAGCGTCCATTGAAGCTATCAAGCGTCTACTCAGAATACAGAACATTATGATGGGTGGAGAAGTAATTTTGAATGAAGTATTAAGATATTCAACGTCCAAGCTTGACCAGAAAATGAGGTACCCTTTTCAATAAAGTTCTGAAGCATCAAGTACTGTAATATAAGAAATAAAAGCTTCAGCAACTCTAGAAGAAGAAAGAGAAGAAAAGCGTGAATAAAGACAAAAGTACAAAAGCGGCAACAGCAAAAACACTGAAGATTGAAGTCAAGCGTCCGCTGCCGATAATCAAGCGTCCGAAACGTCGTATTTTGAGGTACGCCGTCCTAATGAAGTGATCTTGGTTTTTTTAGAAAGATAAGAGAAATACCTACCTGTTTCCAAAGAAGTCGAGATCTGACTCAATCTCTATCTGATGAAATTCCTTTTTCAAGCATGAGGTGTGATACTGTTCATGAAAATTCGAATATGCAACCTTCTGCTGACAATTTCTGGAGATTTGGGTGTTCAAAAGTATCGATCTTGGTATCGTTGGAAGGCTCAAAGAAATATCTGCAACTCTCATGAAGAGGTCAAGAGCGAAATCGATCTCTATCTTTGTCAAAATGCATCCGTAAGTTGGTGACGTGATGTCGTTCCTGACAGTCATACCTTTGTATAACTTCTGATGGCCATATATTGAGCTGAAGGTTTTCTAATTGGATGAAACCGATGTCTCCTTAAAGCTATTATCCATATAAACAAGTTTCATGAAGGCATCGAATCCTAATTCGGCCAGTAACAGGGTCAAAGTAGCATAATACGCTAAATGGTCAGAATGCTACGAGTTAAATAGCCTTGTGAATGTGCCAAGTGGATAACCAAGCACCTTAGCTCTTTTAAGAAGCGTCCATTGAAGCTAATCAAGCGTCTACTCAGAATACAGAACATTATGATGGGTGGAGAAGTAATTTTGAATGAAGTATTCTGATATTCAACGTCCAAGCTTAACCAGAAAATGAGGTACCCTTTTCAATAAAGTTCTGAAGCATCAAGTACTGTAATATAAGAATATAAAAGCTTCAGCAACTCTAGAAGAAGAAAGAGAAGAAAAGCGTGAA